>VZRL01002896.1:145196-175124 GCA_013397895.1 Origma solitaria | reverse complement strand
GGAGGCGGCGGTAACTGTGATGGCGGCAGACGCCCAGCACATCGAGATGGGAGCTCCACCAATGCCCAGCGCCGACGAGGCCGCTGCCGCCGCCGCCTTCGCAGGTCAGGGCGGGCAGCAGTCCCTCAGCCCGCCCGGGACTCCCTCAGCCCGGGGGCCGGCCCCACACCGTCCCCGGGGGGACAGCGAGTTCCCTCCCGGAGCGCTCCCACGCCCCCACGGAATCGCACAGTGCGCCCCTTGACACACAGTAAAGAGCAGGAGCTGCCCGGAGCCGCTCAGCCGCCCCGCCCCGCGTGCCGTGACCAAGTGCCCAAACACGCGCGGTGCTGCAGCCGAGCTGCCGTGCCGCGGGCTCCGGAGCCGCCCGCCCGCCTGGCTGTGCCCAGCCCACCCTCACCCCACGTGAAACCCCACAGAGGCTGTAAAACTGGGCAGTTCTTAACTGGACTGAGTGCACAAGTCATGGCCCCATGGGAATTGTTACATGGCAGACGCACAGTCAGTTCAATTTATCCTCATGTTTGCCAGTCACCTCCATTTAAATAAAAGCAACACGGCTCGGAGTATCCCTAGTACAGGTGGAATACTCATTTTTCCCTTAGTTCGGAACATGCTGGTGGCGACTGCCCTGGTTTCAAGGAGGTTAAAGCCTGTTCAACCTGAAGATTACTAAAAATCAGAATGATTGTGTTTCTAAGAACTTAGAGGTGCCATGAAAAATTAATTTTGAATAGGAAGGTAGAAAGAAAATTTTGTTCAGCTGTTTATTTGGCTATCTGCATGCAGCAGAACATTAAATTAACCCTGTTTTACATTCCAGAAGTCACCACAGTAACAGTAGCCAACGTGGGGGCCTCTGCAGACAATGTTTTCACCACATCTGTGGCCAATGCAGCTTCAATTTCAGGACACGTGTTGGTAAGTCTGTCCCTTCATTTGAGGGCCTTACAATATTTCCTGTAATTTAAGAGACGTTTTATCAAAACTGTTTAAAAGAGTTCTTCATTCAGAAATTACCAAAAAAAGTCTCCAGACAGCTGGCCACCGTGGGTCTCCAGAAGCGTTTCTGTTTTTTGCCAAAAGGAAACAAGATGCAGAATCTTGTAATCTGCCCCTCAACCTATGATATCCTTGGCAGCAGATGACATGGATTTGGAAAGGGGAGACTGGACAAGCACTTGAAGGAGATTTACTGAGGCCATTAAAACAGACAATTCCATTAGACTGAGGCAGGGTCTTGAATCAAACCCAGCCTGAGACTAGGAGAGTATGTAAATATCATAGATGCATGCCTTGTTCCCACTCTACCCTTGACTTTCACTCTCTCGGTGTAAATGAAGAGCTGTAGTAAGGTCAAAGACTTGTTTTCATTGTAATATCCAAGCCACAAACCAATTAGCTGGGGGACAGGGGTTTTTTTCCTAAGTTTTTTACCTTTCCACCCCCACATACTCATTCTGTAACAGAACTGGTGGCCTGGATCATGAAATCTTTGAATTTTCTTGTCTGAAAGCTCAAAAATTAATTAATAACTGCCATACTGATGGGACTTTTGGGGTACCTGTGGGTTACTGAAACCTATTTGTTTTGAAGTATTTTAATCAATATAAGCTCTTTATTTCTTCTATAGTCTGGGAGAACAGCCCTCCAAATTGGGGACAGCTTGAACCCTGAAAAAGCCACTCTGATAGTGGTGCACACGGATGGCAGCATCGTTGAAACCACCGGGATCAAGGGGCCTTCGACACCTCTCACACCAGGTATAAGACAGTCTGCTTGTGATGGGTCATTCTCCCAGAGGGATGGCTTCTTTTGCACTATAATTGTCTTTCTAGAATCTAAAAATATGTGCGTCTTATAACAAAGATGGTTTGCCCCCTCTTAAAACCATAAAATTGTTTCAGTTGGAAAAGACCTTTAAGATACCAAGTCCTCACACAGTATTTTGTGTGTTTCTTGGGAGTACAAGAGTGCTTCTTTTTTCTTTTTTCTTTTTGCTTTTCTTTTTTTTCCTGTCAGAAATATGCTCTATTTCCTCATTCTTTGCCCTAATCCTGGCAAATAAGCTGCTTGGAAAATCTTGCCCTACTAGTGGGCTTCCTACACCATCCCGGTCCCAAGGGCACACACGGATCATTTTAAAATGGATAATCAAAATGCGAGTCTCCCAGTTCTGCACGTGTGTCTTTGAAAGAGTCCTGGAACACATTTTTATCTCCATTCAGGCCGCTGGCTGATATTTCTGCGAGTTGAGGTTTCGTTCAGGGCTGCCTGGCAGTTTCCTTGCTGTCCACAAGACGGCACAGCAAACCTTCAGTGCTCCGAAACCCCCCACAAGATGGGCTCTGGGAAGGGGAATCTCCAGCCAGCTCCTTACTGCAGGGCTTACAGCTGTAAAGATCAGTTCACAATCTCAGCACTTGTTCCCTGTTGGAGCCTTTTTCCTCAAGTCTGTTTTGCGTAATTATCAGCCCTTTTCAGTTCATTCAGGCTGAATTTTTTGTGCTGCTCCAGGCACATCCCTCCCCACAGCCAAGCGTGGGATGGAACAGCCACTCTGCCTGTTGGCTGCTGTCACCTTTTTTTTCTCTTTCCTCCAAGGACCACAGTCTCCTCCCACCCCTTTGACGACCGTCCAGGGGAAAACTGGAACCAAGTACAACTGGGACCCGTCTGTGTATGAGAACGAGCT
This sequence comes from Origma solitaria, assembly GCA_013397895.1. Classification (NCBI taxonomy): domain Eukaryota; kingdom Metazoa; phylum Chordata; class Aves; order Passeriformes; family Acanthizidae; genus Origma; species Origma solitaria. The sequence continues at coordinate 172,429 of VZRL01002896.1, read as the reverse complement.
CCCGGTGCGGTGCCGGAATATCAGTGGCATTCTGTACAAGAACAGGCTCGGCTCAGGTAACTGCCACTGGGCTGAGGGGTGGCACAGCTCCTTCTTTACCCTTCTTTTGATCAGGCTGTTCTTAAGGGCTTAATTGTGAGAGAAGGAAAACCAAGACAGTTTCCAAGCCAGCCCAGTGCCTTTAGATATTATTGTTCCCTTTGTTTTGCTTTTTCTTCAGATGCTTTTTAACTTTTTCTTAAATATGCGACGATCCAGGCTGCCGTGCAGTGAGTCTCATCAGTAATAGGGTGACTCCTCTAATGATTTTTTTGTCTCAGGAGTAGGCTTATGTTTCTACAAAGCTCTGAAGAATTCCTGCTGGAATCCGAATAGAGAGTATGTCTCTTCATGGGGCTCCTGAGCTCCTCCTCTTGTCTCTTATCCCTGTGGGGAAGCTGGGGAAGCAGCAGCAGAAATTGCTAGCCAGCCTGGCTGCCCAGCACAGCACTTGCTTCATGGGCAGAGTTTTATTCAACACAAAAAAAGATCAGAAATTTAGGTGCAAATTGAGGAAAGACTTAAATTCATGGTGTTTATCCAAGAAAGACTGTTCTTTCTTGTGGAGGAGTATTTTTGGTAGCCTTTTGAGGCCCAGAGTCATTGTCACAGCCATGATAATAAATGGACATGGTTATCCCAGAGCAATGGGAAGCAGCCAATGCACACATTTGGCGGTTGCTATGGATTAACTGGTATTTCATCCAGCAATTTCCATATTTACTACTTTGGAGAAGTGGCAAAATTATCCCTAACTTTGGCTAAAAGTGCATTTTGGTGCTTTACTTCAGGAGGCCGTGGCAGGTGCATTAAGCAAGGGGACAACTGGTACAGCCCCACGGAGTTTGAAGCCATGGCGGGGCGAGCCAGCAGCAAGGACTGGAAGAGGAGCATCCGCTATGCCGGGCGGCCCCTGCAGTGCCTTATCCACGTAAGGTTAAGTTTGCTCCCTCCTTTCTGCGGGAAGGGCCAGATGGAGCCAGGTGCTGGCTGATGGCACCAGGAGCAATGCTTGGTTTGGTTGGGAGTCAGTGATGTGTTTTAGATGTGTCTCACACTGGGAATCTTGCTTATACTGGAAAGAGCTTCTGCAAGGTGAAGCCTGGCCTTGAGCTGTGCTGCAGGAATTGAGCTCTTACCATGATACTGTAATTCAGTACTCTGATCTCCTTCAGTGTTTTTGCCTGACACATGTATTCTTCACTTGTACCATTTATTGAGTATTTGGGTCCTTTATTTGAGTCTCCTGGAGAACCTGGCATTGCCACTAGGGTGACAGCCGATTTCTGCTTGGGCAGAAATAAAGTCTCAAATGCACATATCCTGTCCTTTGGCTGTGGAAATGGTTTGGTTTTCCTTTGCTCTCCTCTGACTCTCTCACCCCCTGCTGTGGTGTGGGGAACTGGCCTCTCTGTTACTGTACAGCATCCAGGAGGGAGTGGATACCTCTCTGGGAGCCATCCACATTTTTGGCAGGATCCAGGTGTGCTCGGGGTGATTTTGGTGACTCTCATGCTGAACTGGTCACTTCTGATTCCAGGATGGGATTTTAAATCCTCACGCTGCCTCGTGTACTTGTGCCGCTTGCTGTGATGATATGACACTGGTAAGTGGGAGACTCTGTATCCATTACTTTAGGAACTGATTATTTTTGTTGGAAAAATTAGCTGGTCAAGCTGCCACAGTCCTTGGGCAAGCAGGTCATGAGTGTCCTGGGAATGGTCACAAGTCCCCAAGGCTTTGTCCCTGCCCCGTGGAGAAAGGAGATAAGGAACTGCTAGTGTTATTGTGGAGCAGCCTCAATAAAACTGGATCATGCGTACTGCTTTTTTCTTATTTTTTTCTCCTTTTCTAAATACTGTATCTATGCAAAATGCCTTTTGGGGATGTCAATGCTATTCATGATTTTTGATTCAAATTTCACAATGTTTTGAGCTAGAAAAATATTTTTGTAAAGAAGTAACATCATCATCTTATGATGGATCAATATTTTCATCTTAACTGCTTGCCATTTTTGGTTAGTTGATTTGGGGCTTGGTTTTTTGCTTGTTTGTTTCAAAAATGAGTTTTAAGTCTTGAAAGCAGAAGACTTTAGCTTGACCTGGTGCTTTGCCTTTCTTGTCTGCTATGAACTGACTGATGTGTTTGTTTCATAGCCTGGAACTTCTTCCTCTCTTCTCCTCCATCTTGTTCTCTTTTCTTCCACCACCTTAGCCAGCAGCTGACTATCTGCCTCTTTCTACTCCTTAAATAATCGTTGAAGACGAAGAGGTTGAATTTGTGCCTCTTCAGCTGGAGGGAGCTGAGTTTAATTTTTTTTTTCAAAGTTCTTTTGGTTTGGAAAACTTTTAAGTTTTTTGGTCAATTGTTGCAAACTGCACATCATCCATGGGAATCCCTGCTGCTCTTCCTGGGAAGATGAGGGTAAACCCAAAGTCTCCAAAGAGGTGCCTCAGCTAATGCCTGTTCCCTTTTTCTTTTCATTTTCTTTCCTGTGTTATTCTGCCCAGAGTGGCCCTATACGACTCTTTGTGCCATATAAAAGGCGGAAAAAAGAAAATGAAATACCCGCAACTCCAGTGAAGAAGAATTGCTCCAAAAACATCACTCTGCTTCCTGCCACCGCTGCAACTACATGTAGGTTCTTTTCTCCTAGTAAAAATTGCTTCCTTTGTTTACAGAATTGCCACACTAGGTTTTTTATGTTTGTTGGTGGCCCATTGGAACTGTCCAGCTGAGAAAAACGTCCTTTTTTTTGGTCGCATTCTTTTCATTGGATAGTTTTATTGCCTCAGTGTCACTTCCTATTTTATAGAAAGTGGCACAGTGTTGCCACATCTGAACACAAGTTGAATAGGAAGAAGTGCAGCTCTAGACCTCCAGGAAATTTGGGTTTTAGCATCATCACATCCTTGTGCAGTAAACAGGAGGTTTCATATTTTGTGCTGAGATTATGTCCTATCCCTGGCAGTGTCCAAGGCCAGGCTGGATGGGGCTTGGAGCAACCTGGGATAGTGGAAGGTGCCCCTTCCCATGGCAGGGTGGTGGAAGAAGATGGTCTTAAGGTCCCTTCCATCCTAAAGCATTCCAGGAATCTATAGTTATAGTCTACGATTATATTCCCTCTGTACCTGTTCTCAGCCCAGCAGTGTGGGGGGGGAATTGTGGAGTCCTGGCCTGGATCCATAGTGGATTTCAGGTAGATTTTTTGCAAATAACAATTGGGAAATTCCCTGTTGCAATTGGGTTTTGGGGAAGGCTGGACCTTTACTGCTCTGCCATAAATCTCCCATCCATCCCCTGAGCTTCTTTGTGTCCCTTAGAAGCTGGAATAAGATTTGTGCTGTTCCTTGCAATACGTAGAAAAAAAAGGCTGGAAGCAGCTGGAATGAAACCCCCAGCCTGAAAGGTGTTAATGAAGGAGGCAGAAGGTGACGCTTTGATCTGCACATCCCACTCCAGCATTCAGCACACGCTTTATTACTTACTGGTTTGATTGGCAAACCATCTGTGTGAGAACAGAAATTAATTTGCAAGCTGATCCAGCTCACACGTTCCCAGTCACATCCGTGTGTCCTGCTCTTGGCTCACTGGCATCATCTGGACAGTAACAGTACAAAGGGACTCGAGAAGGAAGCAACAGAAATCTAAAAAAAGAACAAAAAAAGTAAGATTAGATCATCAGCAACGGTAGGAGGAGAAACACACAAGGAATCTTCAGAGCAGTTTTGTGGCTTTGGTTTTTTTAGTCCCCAGATAGGTTTAATCTGTACTGGTTTGATATGTGAGGTGCTGTGAGGCTGCTAGTTCTCTCATGCTGGCGCTGGGAGAGAGAACTTCTTGTTTTGGTGGCCACATACTTCACCAGCCAGGAATATTTTAAAACTGAATTATTGTTTGGGAAAAGAGCCTTCTGGCTGATCAGTGTACCACAGGATCAGACCATCACCAATTAATGGCACTAGTTCATTAAGCCTGTTTAGAAAGGGTTTTAAACATTGTTGAGCCACTCAGATATAATTATCCAGAAGGATTTTGTGCCTTGTGCCTTGCACTGGCCAAACACATTCTGTCACTGTGTGTAGATAAACAGCTAAAATTGTCCATCTGTCATAGAATTAGCTGTAATCCACAGGTTGTTTTGTTGATTTAAGTTGCAAGAATCACTCTTGCTAAAATTGTCATAAGTCAGCCATAAAACGATGGGGTTTGTGGCCTCACTGAACCTTTATGGGAGGTGTTAAGTTATGGCTCATAAAATAATTGCAAAGGTGGTGATTTGGGAGGCATTATATTGTAAATGAACATTTTGGCCTGATGCCCCCAGAACCTTGGAAGGACAGCAGATCCTTCAGAAGCCCAGTGAGGCTTTTATGGCCATTTCCAGCCACACTGGTCATAGGTGTGACCCAAAGTGGGTTATCCCAGGCTGGTGATCCTTGAGTGCTCTGACTTTGGATGGTGCAGCACAGGGATATCAACAGCTGGACAGACTCCTCCGCGCTGAGTGTTAATTATCAAAGTGCTTTAATGTTTCCAGTCACCGTGACTCCCTCTGGACAGATCACAACCTCCGGGGCGCTGACCTTCGACCGTGCGTCCACCGTGGAGGCCACGGCCATCATCTCGGAGAGCCCGGCCCAGGGGGATGTTTTCACTGGAGCCACTGGTAAGAGTTGAGGTGTCTCCTAGACAGCCGTGGGGAGGAGGGAAAGAGGGCTGGATGCCCACTGCTGTAGGGAGGAACATTTTGAATGCAACCCAAAGGATTTATTTCTCAAGGGAGACACTGCATAACCCACTGGCCTTCCTGTGAAATAATTTCTGCAGCTCGAAATCTTACCTGTTGCCCCAAAGGAGAAGCTTTGCCCAGGTGTGGCAGCTGCTAATGTTCACCTCTGCTGAGTTCCTTGGAATTTATGTTAATCTCTATGATTTTCTTTTTTTATTCATTTAACCTAAAATACAAAAAAAAACCCCCAAAAAGCCAAACACCTAGGTGACGGTTGAAACTGAGTGAAAAATGCCAGGATAAATCAAACAAAATGTAAATGCATGAGATACATTTCAGTTCTCTCAGTCTGAGTCATGCTTTGGGTTGTGGGCTCTGCTGAAGGAATGATCCTGCTCCAAGAACTGGAGTTTGGAGCCTTGTGATGATTGTGGTGTTTCGGTGTGTAGGAGGGAAATGAGGACCCTGTGGCTCCAAAGGTGAGTGCAGAGCCCGATGGAGCCAGGACCAGGCTTCTTTGCTTGCTGACTGTGTGAGATCATGTTGCTGATCTGCATTTCCAACCCTTGGGAATTACCACTGAGTGTAGGAACTTGTATAAAATGTAAAGAAATGAGGGTGAAAGCAGCGTAAGAAACACCTGCCACGTGCATTAGTGATTGCCAAGGCCTTTGTTCTCCTGCAGTTCAGGACACCAACGTCCAGCAGCCTTGCCGGGTGTCTCATCCAGAGCCTCACTATCCCAGTTACCAGGACAACTGCCAGATCTCACCTTTCCCTGAGGCTGCACTGCCAACGTCTCATCCCAAAATTGGTATGTTCACTGTCACTGTGCTTGAATTTCCTCCCGTCTTTTTCAGGGAAGGTAAAGATTAAGGCACAAAATTAAACTTTGCTCTGTTTTGCTTGCAAGTTTTACACTTATCAAGATTTGGACAGGCAGATTTCCCCTCTGTGGGAAGTTTATCACTCCTTACTGCGGATTTTGATTTGTTGGTTCTGCCAGAGGCGGCTGCTGTGATTCTGCTTCCTGAGTCATCTTGCACTCCCTGCCTTCCCTGAAGTTCTTGCTTCCAGACTTTTGTCCTCTTCGGGCACCGTGGCCGAACATTTATGTAGTGTTTGACCTGAGGAGAGCAAACCCCTTTAAAATCATATAATAGAAACTTTTCTAGACATCCTCACATGGCTTTATGACTCCAGTGGTGCATGCTGGAGGTACTTTTGGGAAGGCTTGGTGTCAGTTTCCCATCCCCTCCATATGACCTTTATTTATTTATTTGGAGCAGGATGTTCCTGCTCTCCAGTCAGATCTTCTCGTGTTTAAGAATAGGTCAGATCTTGATATTACTAATTAAACATTGTTTTTTCACTGGTGAATCTTGCCTGATCTACTTGTGCCAAAATGAGGAATCAGAAGTCACTCCTGTTTGATATGTTATCAAATGTCACACAGGGATAAATACTGTACTGGAAATGGAGAGTGGGAAAAGGCTCTTGTGCAAACAGACACTGATAAAAGAGACCGGTTTATCTCATATCTAAGTGCAAATAGTTCCATGCCACTCTTACGCAAATTGATTGAAATTACTGTTTTAATTAAGGGCATTTTGAGGTAAGAAGTCTGCACAGCCCTGAAGCTGGTGATGCGTTCCCTTTAGTAAGGAATGTGGAGGTTAGGTGTTGGTAGATGTGAGTGTTTTGGACTGAATTTTGTGGCAGATGGTGAGTATTTATTGCTGGAGTTACATTTTGGGAAAGTAAAGCCAGATAACATTTCCTTCTGGAATGTTACCTAAGCTGAGTTTACACTGTGTATTGTGGAGTTCCTGGCTGTGGATTTAATTTCCTCATACCACAATCTCCCAGTGTACATACAAACCTAATGTGAAAAGTAGTTGGTTCAGAGACACAGTAACTGCTGGCTTTTTCAAGGGCTTCCCAACCCATAGTTTTGGGAAGTGCATGTTTGGAATATACTCACTTGGAGGTATTGGTGACTGTCTGGGGGTTACTCCAGTGTCTGGCCAGGGTTATGTACAGGTCAGAATTCAGGAAGCTCAAGGAGTTGATGTGGATCAGTGTCTGAGTTGTGTGGTTTGGAGCCTGAGAATTCACATCTGGGTAGGAACATCAGGATGTTTCTGTAAAGTATTGGGTCACTGAGGGACTCACTCCAACCTTACCTAGCCATGGCTAAGGGAAACGTTGGCAGTGGTGGAGGAGTGCCTGGGAATGCTGCTTTCACTGCTTCATGGTGCTTCTCCACAGCCGTGCTGGGAGTGTGTAACCCTTCCCAGAGCACACAGGAGGGCAGAAGGAGGTGTTCTTGTCCTGTTTGTGTGAGAGTGCCCAAGGGCTTGGTCTGCACAGACCTGCACTTGATGTTGCAAAAGGAATGATCTGTTTAGCAAAAACTCCCCTGGACTGGAAATTTTGTAAACCATATTTTTAAAAATAAACCAAACCACACAGCAAAAAACCCCAAACCTCTCCCACTTTATGGAAATGAAATGCCCTAATTGTCTATATATCCTCTTTTGTTCTTTATATGCAGTGCTGACCTCTCTGCCTGCCCTGGCGGTGCCCCCCCCAACGCCCACCAAAGCCATGTCGCCGTCGGTGGTGAACGGGCTGGAGGTGACGGAGCAGCGGAGCTGGCTCTACCTGGAGGAGATGGTCAATTCCCTGCTCAGCACAGCACAGCAGCTGAAGACTCTGATTGAGCAGGCCAAGCAGGCCAGCTCCTCCTTCCGCGAGGCCGCCGTCACGCAGGCCAAGATCCAGGCTGATGTGGAGAGGAAAGAGGTAACTGTGCCACCGGGGCCAAGGGGGCTCAGCCTCGGGTACCTTTGGGGCTGAGCAGTGAGCAGGGCAGTTCCTGGCTGGAGCAGTGATATTGCAAATTGTTTCTCTGAGCCTTGAGAGCAGTGTTAGCAAGGGAAATCTTCCCGAGTTACTTGTATAGTGAGGGAAGGAATGGAGTGCTCTGGGATTGCAGGCAGGCAGCAGGCTGGTCATACAGACTGCTTGGTGTCATGATCCTGAGCTCTCCCATCAGCTGTCCATAAATTTATGGGATGTGGGCACTGAGTCCTGCTCTGAGAAAGCTGATGAGTGTTCAGCGGTGCAGTGGCTGCTGTCAGGTGAGCCAGGCTGCTGGAGGCTTTCAGTGGGATATATGGAACAGCATATCCCAGCGTTTATGGGGAAGATAAGCAGTAAAGTTTAGAGGTGTCTTGCTGAGAACTGTGCAAGCAAAGCTGATCTCACACGAGTCCCGTGGTAGGACTGCCAGGCTGCCTGGCCCCACAGGAGCACTGTCTGGTTCCCATCTTCTCTCTCTTGTGGACAGGGATTATTCACAAGGACTGCCCTCTTCTCCCTGCTTTTCTTCTCTGTACCGGATGCACAGTAGGGATCTTGGATTTTTCTGGCCACCAGCTCACACATGCACCCAAGCATGGCTCCATGCTGAATGTGCTCCCCCTCTCCCACAGATCCACAGCTGCTGGTGTGCACTGGGGGCAGAGAGGTGGGGGAGCTCTCAGGACTGGTGTCACCGTCGATCACTGCTGCACTCCCTTCCCAAACACCACATTCCTGCTGGTGCCATCAGCGTTGTGCTAACATCAGCTTTCCACTGAATCCATAGGCATGAGTGTGCAGCGACAGGCCTGGAAGAGAGGTGTGGGAAGACTTTGCTGGGAGCTGAGGACCTCTAGGACAGTCCTTGCAGCCTCTTTGATATTCTTTGCCACGTTGGCTCTGCTAAACTCTCCCGTACGCTGCATCCTTGATGTGCAGGTGTGTGAAATGTTGGGAGTCTAATCCTTCCCTGCCTTCCTCCTGCAGAACAGGTGCCGGTGCTGCTGCCCAGGTTTGGGCTGGCTGCTGCTGGAAAGCTGCACAGTGTGTGGGATACTGAAACATTGGAAGCTTTAGCACAGCTTAGAGATAAACATCTGCTTTGGTTTAACTTCACTCTGCTCTTTCTCCAGTCTATGTGCATCTTCCCTTCTGTTTTTCCTCACAGTGGTATCTGGAATGGTTGTTCAACTCCTTCTCCACACCCTCTGATCCAAAGCCAGCTCTCTTTGGTGTTCTTCTAGTTAATTCTTGTCCTGGGAATGGGAGTTAAAATCCCTCCTGTGTATGGATTAAAACCAGCTTGACATGGGAAGGATGAGCACGTGATTGTTTCCAGAGAAAACCCCTTTGCCAGGAGCGGCTGCATCCCCAGTTACACCACTCTCAGTGTGTAATGGGGGTCTCCACACTTGTGCATTTTGGTCAAACCACGTGTTCATGGTGGTATTTTTTGTCATCCAGACAAGTCTGAGCTGTGCTGGCTTCTGGAATCATCCAGGCAGTATCACAAATAGCTATCTCTGAATTCCTGCTTGTGAATACCATATTTGGACAAAACTGTGTGTTTCTGGTTACAGGGAAGCTATTACACTAAATGTCAAAGAATTGGCTCTGCTTTTGTGGTGGTCAAGGGACCTTTCCCAATTTCTTAGTGGTTTGTAACATGAGTCTCTTTCCCACTCAGAGTACGTGTGTGGTCCCGTGGCTTTTTGGCAGTTAAGGTGTATGAGAGGCAGACAGAGGTGTCTTCCTGCCCTTCAGGTAGGGGATTTTTTCTGGACCAGTTTAATACAAAGGAAGTTGGTGTTAAACAAACTCTGTGTTTGTTTCACTGACAGAACTTCCGAGGGTGAGCAAACAGGGGGTTTGCTGATAAAGTTGTTGTGTCGAAGTTGCAGAGCAGAGCTGGATCACAGATGAGATGATTCCAGAGCTGCAGACTCAGATCTTCCTGGAGGAGTGACTTAGTACAGAGCACGATTTGAGAGATCTGATAGAAACAGGCTGGCTCCCAGCTGGATACGCAGACTTACGTGCTTTGTTGTATGTTACACATCGCTCACTATTGTGTGTTTTGGTATTGTATTTGTTATTTACTGAGCTTTGGAGCCTTTAAATATCACAAATGAACTGTCCTGCTCCCATAGAGCAGGAGTTTGGCTGCCTTAGTTTTAAATAGCAGGAGCTGTGCTCTGCTGGGCAGTGTTGTGCTTGTGGGACTCAGAGCTCTGAACTGTGTCTGCCGCGAGGGGTTTGCATGCTGCCTCCTTGCTCGTATGATCACAGCCCTGTGTTAGGGGCTGGGGACATCCTTATCGCTTTTTTCCAGGTGCTTCACCAGCAGAGAGGGTTTTTTAGCACATAATTGAGTATTTTGGCAGTTCTGATGTGCACTCAGTTGCTCTCTTTGTACTTCTTAATTTCTGTAAATTTGTTCAAGGGTCATGTTTTGCTGGGCAAATTTCAAGACTGAGGATCTCTTTCGATTTAGTCTTCATCTTTGGCACAAGTGATTTTGATGCCCTTGGCCTCACTGTGCTTCAGATGAAAATAACGTTTCGTTCCTAGGGGATTTGTGTGCAAGTTTGCAAAGTGTTAGGATCCTCTGAGTAAGGTTACATTTGTGTTACCTAGAAGTCACTGGGAATGATATCCTGAGACAAAAGCAAACCATGAGCCCTCCAGCTCCATGTTTATAAGAACTTCCAGAATGCATCATGATACTGCAAAAAAGGGAAATACTGAGATATTTGTAAGGTTTTTCTGAATTGCAGTATTTTGTGTGGGATTAGTTAAACACCACTGCTCTGGTGGAATTTCATGTAGCTGTTAATAAATAGTTCTTGAGCATCATTAGTAGTTCGGTTGTGACTGAGTATCTGATCCTTTGGTTAATATCTCCATGTTGGCTTTACTGCATTTTTTGGTAACGGACAGACATTTAGGAATGTAGGGTGAGTGGGATAACAAAGGTTCAGTGTCTCTTGCAATAGATTTTTGACCTTTGCAGATCAGGCCCAAAACGAAGAGATTAAAGAGAGGACTAACATGGGTTGGTGGGCTTGGGCAATGCAATTTTTTTGAGTGTGCATTAATCCATTGTTTATATCAGATAAACTTTAGGATAGGGAGATTACACGTACTCACCAAATTCTGTGCCAGAATTGCTGGGGAATAATAAAGATATTCAGGAAATGCATTAAATGGATTTTCTGTATAAATTGAAGAGAATCAGTGTTGAAATCCAACAAGTGTTTTAATTGGAATAGCCCTCTGTAAAGCAGGGATGCTTCTGGAGCCCTGCTTGTTTGAAAGCAAGGTGGAGAATTAAATCAGCAAACAGCTGGGGCATCTGAATTCTTTTTAGAAAGGTTAAGCCAATTCAGGGCTGAAGAGTATGAAATTAACCTAAAAAGGGTTGGACAGTTAAGAAATTTGTCTCTGGTCAGCAAACAGTGGCTTGTGTACTCCAAACTAGCAGTGATATGGGAATTGGGAACTGGAGGTTTGTGGGGCTGTTTTTGTGAGAGGTCTGGATGTGTCTGGCTTGTTCCTCTCTCTTATCACACCTTTTCCTTCTCCATAGTTTATGCATGGCTGGAATTGCCTTGTCAAATAGGGCAGAACCAAATCACACCCCTGGCAGGCCACAGCAAGAGGTTTCCCTGCCTCCACCTCCTGCTGGAGTTCTTTAACTAAATTTCTGTCATGGTAATACAAAGGTTTTGAAGGTTGTGATTTCACAGGAGAGTAAATACTGTGCTCTCAGGCCATACACTTGTCAATTAAGCTTTTAATCTCCTTATGTGTTGAGTCGAACTCCTGGATGAACCTGCTTAGCCTGGAGGAGGGGGTTCAACTTTTTTCAGGCATTTTAACTGTTCCTGATTTAACTGTTCCCAACATTTAAGCCAGGGTTAGCACGTAATTCATTTGGGATTGGGTTTGGATTTCGTTGGTTTGGGACTCCCCTCTGCTGCAGCAGGTAGAACAGCACCTGGTTGGGCTTGAACTGGTGTGAAGTGACCCTGCCATGCTGCCAAAGCAGGCCATGAACATCACCTCCAGAGGAGTGATGGAGTCACAACTTGTTCCACAGCCCTCTTACTCTTCTGTTACAAGGGGGAGTAATGGTTATGGACAGTGCTCTTTCTAAAGTCTTAGGTGTGTTAATTTTGTCTGGGCTTTTTTCCCCCTGATCCATTCTATTGGGCTGTGCCTTCTCTCCAGACTCCTTTGCCTCTTAGTGGATTAGGATCACTGGACTTGACCCAAAATTGGGCCCCGGAATGTGCCACTTGGCCCTGTTACCTTGGCGTTTTCCTCATGATTCCTGTGCTAAATTCCCAGTTCAGATGTTGGAGGCGGTGCAGTTGAGACCCCCATTTTAAAGACAAGTGTGTGGCTGGATGGAGTGGGGAGCTGGGCCTGGAGGAAATGCTGTACTGAACTGGCAGTTTGTTACCTCAGGCCGTTTCCTCACAGGCTCCTTGCCCTGTCAGGTGACAGGGTCCCTCTCCTAGAAGGGAGCAGTGAGGTGTCCCTCTGTCCTCTTGCAACTGCAGTGTGGGGCTGAGCAGACACAGCTCAGCATGGGACCCTCCATCCCAGTGCCCTTCCAACCCTCCACATCACGCTTCGGCTGGGCAGTGACACTTCTGCTGTGTTTTCCTTGCAGCAATACCAGAGCCAGTTATTCCAACACACAGAGGATGTGGATGGGAAGACAGAAATCATCATCAAGGTAAGCTGGGGATGTCTCATGTGGTGAAGAGTCTTTTGGGGTTTGTCCATTTAAAGACACAGAGGCTTTGTCATTGCCACAGAATCCTGTGCTTGGTGTCTGCCCTGCTGGTAAGAGGTCTGAGCCTTTTCTAGCAGGGCCAGTACTCCAAGCAGTGTTTCCCCTTTCCCAAGCCTTTTCCACGCTCCTTCACTGTCACCTGGCCAGGTTCCTCAGTCTCCCTCACCTCTGAGCGGTGGTGCTGCAGCTCTGGTGAGTGGCTGCCACAGAGCTGTGACAGGAAGGAAACTCCCTTCCTTTCTGTCCTGTGAGCTGGTTTTCATAACTCCACAATTTCCTCTGGCTTTTGGAATGGGAGTTAGTTCTGGACCCATGACCCATGACTGAAGCCCTCAGAGCTGTGTTACTCAGTTCTGTCTCAGATCTCCCTGTACAGCCATGCCCTGTGTATAGCCCACATTTTCCAGTAACTGTACAGGTAACCTGTCCCCTCAAGGCAGGCTTTGCAAGTCCCAGATTGCAACTTTAAGCCATTTTTGGTGTTCCAAATCCCCAGCTGCACATCAGGAGCACAAACACAGTTCATTCTCACCAGCTGTTCTCTACAGGTACATGGAAAGGTGTGAGAGAGGGTGTTAATGAGAGCACTGATTTTTGGGGTGGTTGTGCTCAAAGGAGAGAAGGAGGTGGAGGAATTAAAGAGCCCACGATACTTTCACAGCCCAGAAACACTTCCTGTCACTGCTGCTGATGTGCTAATGATTTATCAGGAGTTTAATGAGATGGAAGTAGAATGCTCTGTGAAGTGCTTATTTTGGTGGCAGTTCAATGATGCTTCCACCTAAATATATAGGTTATGTTAATTGATGTCACTAAGGTAAGATGAAAGCAATAGACACAAAAACATCCATTAAAAAGCAGGTGCGGTTTTTCATCTGTGTATCCTATCTCACCTTGCTTCTGGATTTAAATCCTTGCTCCTGTTAGAGCCTTCTTAATATGACGCCTGTTTCCCTCTTGGTAGACTCCTTATGTAATCGTGACTGAGAAAACACCAAGGAGCATATCCCATAAGAGCAGATCCCTTTTTCCTCTCTAAAACCAGGGGAAAAGACCTGAAGGGTCTCATCCATATTCCCACTCTGTTGTCCTTCTTCACACCCTCTCTCAGACATACACAGGATTATAAACCCAACAACACTACCAGTGGAATTTGCTTTTAAACCTTTAAATTTGGGACAAACTCAGAGCTTGTGTGTCAACAGTCTGTGCACAACCTGATATGTCTGGTTGGGGTACACCCAACTCCTGCCATTATCTGGCTGATAGATACCTGACCTATCTGGAGGGAGGTTTCCCTGGGGTGGTGGGGTTGGATTGCTATGACTATTCAATGTTCACCCACAGTTTTGGAGGGCTTCCTGCCCAACAGAAAGGAAAATGGAGGTACATGCGTTTCCAAAGTGACCCCTGCTAAAACAGTGAGGAGAGTGGGTCACTGAGGGCTTATCCAAAAGCCATTGGGCCTGTTAGGTGTGGGTTGGTCTGCTGAGGGTACTTTGGGAAATGGGAGCTTTCCCCTGCTCTGACATTCCAGCAGGTCTCAGCAGCTCTGTTGCACTTCAGTGACTCCCCCGGTTTGTCTCTGTGTGACATATCCTTCTCCATCCCTCCCCACAGCAATCCTGCGTCAACTGCGGTCGGGAGGCCACCAACGAGTGCACGGGATGCCACAAAGTCAACTACTGCTCCACATTCTGCCAGCGGAAGGTATCGGCCTGCTTGTGGCTTGGGATTCAGTTCCCTGGGGAGGGCTGTGTGACCTGGGGACAGCCAGGCAGCTCGGGCTGTCACCTGATGGGTGTCAGCACAGAGGGAGGAACAGGCAGCAGAGCCACGCAGCCGGAGCAGAACCTTGTGTGGGTCAAGCATTCCAAACCCCCCCTGCCAGTGGGATCACCAGCAAGGCTGTAGTGATGGGGCATGTCTGCAAATCAGGACAGGATTAAAAGGGTAGAGAGGGTCCCCACATTTGCACACACCAGCTGGGAGCACTTGTACAGCTTCCTGGTGAGCTGCTTCCTTCCTTCCCTGCTGTTCTTGCCATGGCACTGAGGACATCGTTCACCTTTCCATTATTTGTGATGCTGCAGGTGATACAATGGGACAGACTCTAGGATCGTGAACTGGGGAGGTGGGAACAGGTATGAAGTACAGTGCAGGAAGCTGCTGTGTCGTATTTCAGACCAGTTCCTTACAGCGCCCCTTGGCCCCTGCTTGGAGAGGAAGATGGTTCATTTCAATCAGTTACAGCTCTGCTGGCTGGCCAGGTTCAGGCTGAGTCAGCTGCCCTGGATTCAGTCAGTTCTGGGAGCAATCTGTTTCTGTCCTAGCTGAGCTAAGATCCCCGCACAACGCTGTTCCTCAGGAGCGCCATGTGTCATGAGCTGCCTTTCAGGAAAGGCTTTAAGTCAAGCTTCTGATTCAGTCTGAGTAAATTTTCCACCTGACTGACACTGGGTTGTGGTTTGTGTGGAAATGGCAGCATTGTGCTTAGTCCAGTTCCACCTCTTATATTGAACAAGTGCGTGGCTCATTTCCTCTCCATCGCTGGTCTGGTTTGTGGACAGAAACTGCTTCTCACACAGTGAGGGCCCTTCTCCGGGGGCCTCTTCTGCTCACAGTCTTTCCCTCTGCTCTCTCCTGGCAGGACTGGAAGGACCACCAACATATCTGTGGCCAGTCAGCCACAGTGACAGTGCAAGGGAATGAGGTGCATGTCGCGGACAATGTCATGGAGAAGGTCACTGTGTGAGTGCTCTACCTCCGCAGCCGTTCACAAACACACGGGGCCGGCTGGATCGGCGACCGGCGGGAACGGTCTGTCCTGTGCCAACAGCACTATCTTCATTAGCAGACTCATTTTTCATTGACTTTTTGATACTGTGACAGCATTTGTCTACTCCCAATCCCCTTCTAAAGCTTTGGATAATACAGAGACTGTGAAAACCTCATCTGGAACCCATTCCCTTCCACCCTGGCCCCGACTGGCTTTGGGAGGCTTTGCCTTTGCCTGACTGGATCCTCCACCATGTGGATTACAGCAGTCTCCTCATCTCTCTTGAGATGGATCTAAAGCAGGTGCTTCAAGGAGATCTGCCAGTGCTTCCTCCTACTGGGGCCTCCCTACCTCTTGCTGGAGAAGAGAAACGAACCTTTGTTTGGTTTATTTAATTGCCTTGACAAAGTTGGTACAAGTTCTTAATTTGTCATTGAAAGGATTTTTGTTTTTCCTGTGTTCCCTCTGTGCTGGGCAAATTTGGAGCACATTTGGAACAGTGGAGCTTCTCCACTTAAATATAGTTGAAAAATACCATGTTGTTAAATAAAATGCAGCGAAAGCACGAATATGCCCAGTGGTTCCCTTTAATTCCCAGGGCAGCCCTTCAGGGTACAGGTAGCTGCACAGGTGGGTGCAGCAGCAGGTACATGTGTGTCTGTAATCCCTGTCTACCTGGGAGGTGTTTTCTCCACAGAGAAGCACAGCCTCATTCCACGGTGTCCCTGGAATGTTACTCATGGCATCCAACTGGCCAGAATCAGATGGGATCAAGCCCAAGGTGAGCACACAAGGATACAGGGCTGTCCTGCCCTCCTGCCCGGTAGGTGCTGCTAATCAGAAATGTGCTGACCATTAGGGAGTGACTTGCATTGTTCACTGCAACAAAATAATTTCATTATTAATCTGTTCTTTAAGTAATTAAGTTAATCCTCTATTTGTTAATTAAGTTAAAACTTCATTTGTGGTTGGAGACTTTGGAGGAGTCTTTGGTTGGGTTTGTTTTTAGCTTTAGGCATAGCCCATGTGAGGGGTCACAACCCCCATGAAGGGTCACTGTCCTGGCTGTTGTTGGCTCTGGTTGAAGGGTCCCAGCTCCTGTAAGGGGTCACTTGTCCTGGCTCTTGTTTGCTCCAGTTTGGTGATGGTGGACAAGGATGGTTGTTCAGCTCCTGCTCCAGGCAGGGTCACCTGAAGCACAGAATGACCCAACCCAGCATCACACATGCTGTCAAATGGAGACAATTCTATCCAGAGTTACAGGAAACTAAAAAAGAGAGAAAAATGCCATGGAAAAGACTCAAGTCTCAGACTAAGGTTTCTGACAAATCTATTACTTCCCCTGTGCATCTTAAAGGTCTGTTAAGCTGTATTCCATGTGTTCTGAGGCAGGAGGAGCTGGTTTTCCGTCTCTGTCAGCACCACGGGGGTGTCAGAAGTGCCCTTGGTGGGTTTGCCAGGACCACTGGCTCCTGAGGGGTGTCAGTGTTGAGTCTCCCGTGGAGGGCGGTGACAGGGCTCCCGCCTTGGTGGCAGGTGGTGAGTATCACTTCCTGGCTGTTTCCTGGCAAAGTTATTCCTCCTAATGCAGAGCTGAGCGGGCCCAGGGGGCAGCACTGCCGTGCCATCGCGGGTGAGGAGCTGGTGGCCACAGTGTGCTGCTCCTCCAGAGGGAACCGTGCTTCCACGGAAAGCCAAGCAGGAACCGAGGCAAGATGTGAACAGAAATTACCTGTGATACTCCTGGGAAGGAAAGAACAGGCAACTCCTTCCATTCCCATAGGAAAATGCTCACTCCCGCTCCCCAGAGTAATACTTGAGTGTTGGCAATGGTTTCTGCTCACAGTTACACGCTGATTGTCTGTTGTCTAGTAACTTGGAGACACAGTTAATTGAGAAGACAGTCTTAATTGAGCCCACAGTAACAGCTCATTTACAGGGTTTCTTGCATCCCACATTCAGACAGCAAAGACAGCTCTGAAATGGCACCTCTGGAGTGCTTA
Organism: Origma solitaria; assembly: GCA_013397895.1. Lineage (NCBI taxonomy): Eukaryota > Metazoa > Chordata > Aves > Passeriformes > Acanthizidae > Origma > Origma solitaria. Next base: position 155,201 of record VZRL01002896.1, on the reverse strand, counting down.
GAGCGGCACTTCCAACATCAAGTGCAGCTTTCGGTTGGAAATGATTCCTGTTGCTTCACCCCCCTGAGCTGTCCCTGTCCAGCCTGGCTGGTGTAAGCAGTGGAGCTCTGCCTGGATTCAGGACAAGCACAGCTCCATGGACAGGGGAGCTGGGCACTGGGCGCACTGCTTTGCCAGGCTCCCTGCGTGTGTGGCTGACTGGGCAGCAACTGAGAGTCCCCCACTGTCCTTAACCAGTAGCTTGTGGCCAGCTATAGCCAAGCCTTTGGTCACTGGATTCTGGCTTTACTGCACCTTTTAGGAGGAAAAATTCTGTAAGAGAGTGGGGCAACTTCCCTGAATGACAGAACAGTAGGTGTGACTCAGCTGTTATTAAAGCTCTCGGGGACCTGGGAAAGCCCATAGGGCCCTGGTGCCCTGCCTGGGGCAGCAGCGCTGCAACCCAGCAAGCGACAGCTCAGAAATGCACGATATAATCATGTGGGAATTGAGTCTGATTGCTGATGAGAAACTGAGCATTTGCTATTTTTAGTCAAAGGAACACTCAAGACATCCCATTTCCATTCTGTTTCCAAGCAAACTCCCCCCTGGAAAGCAACAATGCCATACAGAATCATTACTTGGAAGACTGTTATTTTGTGTAATATTCTCTTTCTTCTCTCTGAGCCTCAGCAACGAGCGTTACCTGTCCCGCTGGCTGCTGTGGCTGTCGCTGTGTGCAGGTACACCTAAAAGTATGAAGGATTTTTTCCTGAGGCTGGAAATGGTTCCTGGCAGGAATCATAGGAAATTCTGGAGCACTAGCAATAACATTATGGTGCCTTTTTAAGACCCTTGTTACACATGAGTGAAATCAGTTTTTGGGTTTAAAATTATCAAGGAGAAGAGGAAAGGAGGTTGCACAGGTAGATTCACCCTTACCTGGCATACGGACATCTGGAAATGAGATTGGTACCCTTATCTGGCATGTGGACATCTGGGAAATGAGCTTAACAGCCTTTGTTCCCCCAGACTCCTGTCCATGTCACCTCACAGCCCTGTTAATACTACCCCAGAAGCCAGAAGATTAGAAATTATCATCCCTGCTTACATCAAGCACCAAGTGTTAAAGGAGTGGCTACACTTGCAGTTTGCAGTGGGAAGAGGATCCAAGCTGCATCCACTGGCCCTCACCTGTAACACCTTACTGCAAGGAGCTGGGGAGCAGCTTCCTTCGGCTGCCAGCTCTCCTCATGCTCCCTTCATCCCCAACAAAGACAGCAGACCAGAGGCAGAAATAGATCTTTAATGAACTATACAAAAAATCGCCCAGTGATTCCTCCTGCCCATGGTTCCTCCTGCCCGGAGGGCTCAGCAGAAGAGGTGCAAGACTTTGCGGAAGAAGTTCCTGAACTCGGCGTTGAACACTGTGTAAATTATGGGGTTGAGAGCACTGTTGACATAGCCCAGCCAAGTGACAGTGCTGGTGACTTGGGGAGGGATGGAGCAGGACTTGCAGAGAGCCCTGGTAATGTGCACCACAAAAAAAGGTGTCCAGCAGAAGAGGAAAGCACCTGCCAGGAGGACCGTAAAGAGAGAAAGTGAGGTGAATGCTCAAAAGGGTTTAATTTAACAAAGCCTGAGCCAAACAAGACAGACACAGCTCAGGCACTCGGGGAAAAGGCAGCAGCTGTGCTGACATGGAGCTGGGTTTATGCCCAGACAAAAAATTGGGATGTCTTTCCTGTCCTAAACATTGACGGAAAGTCTTGAGTTAGTCTTGCTTTGGGTTTGAATGTAAGCTATGGGGAGTCACAGGTTTGCCTTGAAGGCAGGTTGGGTTATAAACACTGCATGTGTTCTTTCCCAGGAGTGATGGTTTTTGGCATTGCTCTGGATTCACCCAGGTGCTGCCAGACCGAGCCCTGTGGTGGGACAATGTGGCACATTTCCCACCCTCCCCAGGCACCCCTGACAGCCACTCACCGACAACGACTGGCAGCACCCGCATGGCCTTGCGCTCCCGGCCGTTGATCTTGGCCCGCTTGCGCCCGTGCCCCGGGTGCGGGTACCTGAGGTGTGGGTAGGACACAGTCTGGATCCCATTGTTCATCCCACACTCCCCAGGGAGGCCGGCACGGGCGTAGGGGCTGCACTCCGGCGGCCCCAGCCGCGTCTGCTCTCTCTCCAGCAAGGTTGGGGGGTGATACAGCTTCCTGTTGCCTCCATAGATGCAGCCCCTCAGCTTGGCCTTCCGCGCTTCCTCCCAGCGCTTGAGTCCTTGGAACATGCCACAGTACAGCACCAGCATGATGGGGCACGGGATGAAGAAGGAGCAGATGGAGGAGTACACGATGTAGCTGTCATCCTCCAGCTGGCACAAGCTGGGGTCCCGGTCTGGGACATTGTTGAGGCCAAATATGACTGGGGATGCCACAGCAAAGGCGAATATCCAGGTGGTGGATAGAAGGATCAGCTGCCGCAGGTCGATCTGTCGCCGATTGTAGTTGAGTGGGATTTGAACAGCGATGAACCTGCCAACACAGCCCCAGATGAGTCAGTCCTGCTGTGGTGGTGGCACCACCAGTAATGTAACCGAGAGGCCCCAAAGCTCATTGTCCCTGTCCTTCCCCCATTATTTAACTTTACACAGCCAAGGCCTGGGCTACAACCAGAGCAGCCAAGGGACAGCTCTGCCTCATCACACAACGAGCTTTCAGCTTGGCCACCACCGATGGGACACAAACCTGATGATGGGGGACATTAGGGCAGAACACTCTCCTTAGGGGAGGGCTGGATCCTCCCTCTCATGACCCTGGCAAGAGCCTGTGGATGCAATGTGCTACCCAGGCACAGGCACTCACCGATCCACGCTGATAGCACACAGGTTGAAGATGGAGGCCGTGCACAGCATCACGTCCATGGTCATCAGGGCATCGCACAGCACCGTGCTGAGGGACCACACTCCTCCCTGGAACTGAAAAGATCCCTGGGGTCAGCAGACACCGTGTCCCACTGCCTTTAAAATGACACGAACGCTGCCATGCCCGGGTGCCTCAGCCATTCGTGTTTCCTCCAGACAAGCAGCCCCAAGCCCAGCGCTCCTGCTGTGGCACGATGTTCCCAGCGCAGCAGCGGCACATGGGAATCAGCCCCACAGAGAGCCCACGGCCTGCGCAGGGCTTGTGGTTCTGGCCTGGCTGGAGAACTGAACCACAGACCATCAGCACAGCCAAGTGAGTCACGCTGGGCAGAAAAACGGACACAGGATATTGCGCTGCCTTGGGTGAAGGCAGGAACCCCCCCAGACTCCTCAAGTCCAACTTACCCCCCAAGACCTCCCTAGCAAGGCAGGGCTACACATTGACTGCGCAGCACCCTGAACTCAGTCCCCGAGCAAGCAAGAGACAGAGCACAAAGCTCCTCTTCCACTTCCATGTCCCAACTGCTCCAAGCCCCTGTTTGCAGACAATGTGAAATTTCCCTGTGTTACACAACTGTTCCATCCTGGCAGGCAAATCACAAGTCCAGCCTCTGGAGACCAGGTCCAGGCAGTAAGTAACAACCTCTGATTCTCTCTCCACAGTCACAGGTGCCAGGGCAGAGCAGCAAGGACCAGTGTCAGTGCTCTGAACTACCTGGAAGTGTTGACTCTGCCATCCCTGGTGATTTTCAGCTCAGTCATGTCTCAGCCAGCAGCACAGGCTCTGCACAGCACATGGCCCAGGACAGGCAGCAGGACAGACAGAAGGACAGCAATGGCTGCTGCTGGTACAGCCAGAAACTGCTTGCAGCACTTTGTTCCAATCGAGCGCTCATCTTGTCCCGGTACAAAGCCAGCTCATTCTTTCAACGTTAAAGCACTTTTTAAGCTGATACAGAAATAAGTCACCTCGATCCCATTCCTGTGCCATTATTCCCATGAGCTCCTGGAGCATAGGCAGAGACCTATCAGTTTGCTCACACCTGCACAGGTAAACCAGGAGGCTCAGTAGGCTGTCACCACAAGGGCAGCAGGGAATTTTTCCCCTGGGTTTGAGACTGTGAGGAAAACTCCACATCCTTTGGATCCCTCTGCAGAGAAAGGTTCAATTAAAAACCAAATGTGGTGTACAAATAAGTATGATTTTAGCTTGAAAACAAAGTGTTCAGTAGCAATCACCCCTTGTCATGTCTGACTCCATCTTTATTTTGATACTGCAAAATACTAAACACTATCTGTACTCTCTATATCCTTTTATAAAAATATACATGATAAATATTACTATGGAATATATATATTGCTACATGTAATATATGTAATCACTATGTATATCTATAGATAATGTGCATCATCTAATATATATCATTTACCATATATTTTTATCTATAGAAAATGTGCTACATGCAATTTTTATATATGTGTGTGTATATATATATATATGTGTGTGTGTGTGTGTGTGTGTGTAAATCCCAGGCAGTTTTTCTTCTAAAGCAATAGTCACCCAGTGCTCATAGAGTCTAATATTGCTGCCCTCTAATGTTGCAGGTTTCAGGAAGCAGGTATGGATTTGTTCCTGTACAGGTGCTAAACAACAGGTTCTGGTTTCATTCACCCCAGCACAGAGTGGAGCCATGTGGGGAACACACTCCATGGAATACTGGGAAGGTGCCGAACCCCGCGCCCTGCCAGCAGCAGGGCAGGCAGCTCTGCAGGGATTAATATGTAATGATGTCATTATATATTAGTCAGTAATGATGTCAGGCACAGGATTATGATTACAAGAGCTGTAAAGCCAAAGGAGTCTCTGAAGTAACTGTTTTGCTATTTTTGTACAGCATCTCCTTGAGGTACCTCCAGGGGAGGGCTGGAGTCAGGCCTGAGTGCTTCATTCAGCCTCTGCTCTAGCACAGAGCAGCCACCCCGAACTGAATTTGGGACCTGAATCATCAAAAACCAAATTTCTGCCAAGCTCACTGGGATCTTGACAAGTTCAGTTCTTGACAAGTTCAGCTCACGAGAGAGAAAATTTGATTTTGGGCTACAGTTTTCCAAACCTATTTGTGATTTGTGGGAACTAATTGATTCTGAAAAGGACAATGGCTCTCAGGCTGCGGCACTTTTGGAGCACGTGAGATTAAAGTTGGGCACTTGGAAAATGCTATAAACCCTTCCCTTTCCCCACCAATCCCCAAGACTCTGGCTTTGGAGAAAGTGCTGGAAGAGAGCTTCCTATTTTGAAGGTTTTGTCGCCTGCCCACCTTGGCAAAAGGTGCCAAGGACCCCTCTGACAGGAGAGTGATTTTGGATTAGAGTCTTTGCTGGGCCCTGTGATTAAGGAGTACCTAATTCCAGGAGGCTGCAGCAGATTAGCCCATCAAGGTACAGAGTATAAAGCCTTAGGGAATCACAAACAGCTCAAGCTTCCTTTAGGAAGTGCTTCAGAGCAACTCCACCTTCAGCAGCTCTTTCGGTTCTCCACTTTTCCAGAATACAATGGAGAAGATTTTATAGGATGGTGAATGACACGAGACAGACTTGGCTTCTTAAACACCCTTGCAGCTACCTTCCTAGTCAGCCTGTTCTGGTATCCTTATTCCTAAGCACATCATATTTGTAAGGAAAACTCTGCCTTCTAAACCAGCCTGATGCCAGAAGAGCTCCTGAGGGCTGGAGCCAGGACAGAGCCAAAGGTTTTAGTCCTATTTCCTCTGATGTGAGCTCTTGTCTCAGTCCTGCCACACGCAGGGAACAGCAGGAGCCTGAAGGGAAATTAGGAGATGCCCAGCTGGACTTTGACCATGCATCTGCCTCAGTGTGGCCATGGCTCAAGGACATGGCACGCGGTGAGAAGGCTGTGACACAAGGTGGAAGAGGAATAGTCCTTGCCAGTGGGCAAAGTCCCGCATCGGAGCCAAAGAATTCTCCCTGTGTCCACCAGAAGCCGACCTGGAGCCTTTTGTCATGAGTTGTGACAACTGTTACAGTTCCCAGAAGACACAATGCAGCCTGCAAGGGGAGAAGGAGAGGGAGTGGGACATAAGACAAAGGTGCCCCACGTCTGCTCTGATGTTCTTTGTTAACTTAAATAATTGAGGTCAAGGTTCTTCAGAGACAAGGGGCAAATCTGATCATCCACCTGAGACATTATGAGGGAAAAAAATTCCAAGACAGCTCTCCTCAGTTAATGGTCTCTGAAAATAAACCCCGGAGCAGTGGTTTGTAACTGCTGGCCTGTCTCACCTCCCTGGTACTGTGTTTGGCTCAGACATTAGCCAGGCCCAGAATAACATCTATTTCTACTAAAGCTGTAACATTCTAGGAAAGACTAATCCCGAATCCTGCTGCGAACAAGCTGACATGCATTCACAGAGAGCCAGGGGAAATTTGGAGAGGGTAGAGGTCTGGTCTCTCATCAGAGGAGCTACATCACAGGCACACGGAAAATACTGCAAGAAAAGAGATGCTGATACCAAACCAATGGCACCCTGAAAGTTTTAGGCAGAACCCTCACCAAGATAAGAAGACGGCTTGTATGGTTTTTACTGACTGCTCCATTGCTGTGCCTGCTGGGAACACCCATCTTCACTGACCTGGAGAAGGAGCCAGGTAAACATGCAAATCTGCTCCAACTGTTTCCTCTTTTCCATAATCACTTACACAGGTCTTAGTGGCAAAGATGTTTACATAACCAACACCCTCAGCTCTGCCAGCAGCTCCCTGGCTCAGGCCCATTGCGCAGCCCCGCCGCTCGGCAGGGATTAGCAGAGAGCTGATCCCAGGAGCAGCAGCTACAGGTACAGGTGTGCTCCACAGCACCGGCCACGTGTGGAGGCTGTCCTGGTGCCTGCCCCAATTGCTGGATGCCTCCACTTAATGAGGACTGTATAAACTCCTGCAAGGGGCCCAGACTCTTTGGGACTCCTGCCACTGTCAGTCTCTGGGAAGAGGAAGCAGTTGCACACGAGGCAAGCTTTTGGAGCCATGCAGTTCCCTCCCAAAGCCACCAAGAGCCAGGTGACATCCTGCAGTAACTCCGGAACACCTGCAGATCTGCCTGCTCAGGTAACCCTGGTTCAGTGCTACCAGTGCTCCAAGCACTCTCTGGTATCATCTCCCGGCCTCTCTTCACGTGAAAGCAGAACTGTCCTCCTCAGGAATAATTGTTAATGCCTGGGAGTGCCCCAGGCCACCTCCTTCCCCCTTGCTTCCCATCATCCCTGCCTTTCTGGCACTGGATTGATTGCTGGAGAGCACTTCACGCCCTCATCAGAAAGCCAAGGCTGGCAGAAGGGCAGTCCAACCTCCCCATGGAGGTTACCATTACCTCTCCCGGTCATACTGCTAAGACCTGAGACTCCCAAGCAAGCTGGAAGATAAGTGCCTCCTGCCCACCAGGGCAGGCTGCTGTGTGGTAATTACAACCAGAAAACATTGGAAGGTGTCTTTGTTCCACGTTTGGATGAGTCCGGTGGAAAGAACTGGGTAGGTTTGTATCACCACTCTGTGATCTGGAATGGGAATGAATGAGAGACCAGACACACAGTTTGGCTTCCTGCAGCCACGGCCTCTGAATCCTCACCATGGACTTTGTGACAAGAAGTTGTGCTGGCTCTTCCCAAAAGACCAAAGGAGAGTGTGTGACCACAACTGCTCCCAATGCCCAGAATGAGCTTTCTTAAGAACCAGAAATAACAGCTGAGATCAAGGACTCTCCCACTGTGCTCCAGCTTCTGTGAACAGCAGCAAAGGATAATCCACATCCCACGGGAAGGAATCCCACCCCACTCAGGCTTGTTTGTGAGGATGTCAGATGTCACCTCAAAAGTTAAGTCACTCCAGCTGTCTTCTAAAGCCCTGACTGGGAAGAATGTTTCCAAAATAGGAACACAAGGTGCCACCTCACAGGAAAACTGCACAAGGTGAGCAAGTATTATGGTTCTGTTCCTGCTACGAAAGAAAAAAAACCACCCCCTCAGCTGCTTTTCAAGTTTTTCAATAGGCCCTCAGAGTCCACCTTTACTGTGTCTGTTTTTAAACTATAGTTCAAAACAACCAAACAAAAACCCCACACCAAGAATGAAGGCTGTGCTAAACATTCAGGAGTGTCCAGGCCATATTTTCAGGAGCTAAAATGGTTGGTACAGAGTGCAAGTTGAAACCAAGCTAGTCTTAAAGAGCAACAATCACTACACCCTGCATCCTGCATCCCAACATCTAATTTGATAGAGTTTTGCCTCCAAGAAAAAAAGAAACCACAAAAATTCTGTCCTCTGGCAGGGACTCAATGGTTTACTCTCCCTTTTCCTTATCTTATTTCAAAACAAAATGAGCTGGAAATCCTGCACCAGTGTGCAGGAGATTATTAAAATGAGCCTGGGCACCTGAAAGCTCTGAGCCCACAGAGAAGCTTCCAGGCATGGAATGGGAACTGCTGCAACACGGGAGCTGGAGCTGCCCTACACATCAGACCCCACTGGCTGCTCAAGGGGACTGGGACTGCTGCACGGTGCTCTGTCTCTCTGTTCAGCACATCCCACACCTGTTCCATGCATTCCCTCCAAGTGCCAGGAGTGCAAATCCTGGTGCCTGTTCTGTTTTGTGCCTCTGAACACCTGCCTGGCTGCGGGAGCTACAGAAGTTGGAGGGAAAGATAATTCTGTCATACCCCACCCTCACTGCCCATGTTTAATATCCTGGGAGCAGAGACATGGAAGAATTCCCTCACGGAACTGATGTTTTTGAACAGCCATGGGAGTGAACACACAAAGTGTCACCACAGGCACATATACCACAGGTGTATGAACACCTGTTATCTGAGAATCCAGAACTCATGGAATGTCTGTGGTATCCAAGGAAAGCCCCACAATACTCCTGCCCCATTGGAAGCATTTTCAGGGGTACCCCAGGGTAGGTTAACCTGTATTTTATATATTGCAGCAAAACTCCCACCTGCAGGCGAGAGGAAACCACTCTGATATTGGTGTCTGCCCATAGACCAGGGACTGGAGGCATCGAGAGACAACAGAAAGAGCAAGGAAGAGAAGGGATCTCAATTAGCAAAAAAGTAGTTGAAAAGGATACTGAAGAATGATTAATAATGCGCCTTTCTAATCAGCAAAATGGAGGTAATGAGGGAAAAGCAAATCCACCAAAACAAACAGCACAGTGGAAAAGAGGGGATCTAATGCTCCAGTTCGTCACTGGTTCTTCTCACGGGTGCCCAGATGAACCTGCTGTTCCACAATACCTGTCTCCAGAGAGGTCACAATGTCCTGCAAAATCCTAGGACCAGGTAGAGACCATTCTAAGCTCTAATCTGCAGCCTGTCTTGCTTAAGGGAGTACAGGCCTGCACAGTCAGGGCCTGCTGAGTGGTGGGGTCTCCTCATGGCATGGGAGAGAGGGCAGATGCTCTCCCAAAGCTGGAAAGAAGATCCGCACTGCCAGCTAGCACAAGGATGGGTGGAAAAACCTGCTGTTTTGCTCAGTGGATGCTTTCATCCTCTTGAGCAGGGAAGAGCCACTAACTGGTACTAACAGACAGGTTCTAAAACATCCCCCTGAAAGCACGAGGGTTTATTCGTCCCTGGCAGTAAACGTGACAGAGACAGCCTCACAGCCTCAGGAGTGCCTGCTGTTCTTTCCCTCAGCAGTCCGGGAGGTGAACAGGTTTTGGGAGTGACCAGCAGCTCTGCCCCAAGTGCCCGGGCTGGCTCCCCATGGCCATCACACGCTGGGTCAGGCCTGTGACACCCCCACCCTGCCAACCAAAGCCACCGGGTGTAGGGTGACCAAATCCCATCAGGCTCCATGAGAGACAGCTTCTCCTTGTCAGCCAGCGCGGAAAGCTGTCTCCTGGCCAAACACGCTAAAGACGTCCCTTTGTCACCAAAAGCTGCTCACTTTATGCCGAACAGAGCACAGCACAGGGGCTCTCTGTCTCTTCCAGCCCAATTCCTGACGGCAGCCTGGGAAGCTACGAGCCACGGGCTACCGGAGCAGCCGGCCTGGCCCGGGACAGCCGCCCCTGTGCGCCTCCCCCCG
>VZRL01002896.1:114405-144735 GCA_013397895.1 Origma solitaria | reverse complement strand
CGCCCGCTCCGTGCAGACGCTCAGACAGACGAGCCCGTTGCCGCCGACGATGAGGAGGATGAGGAGGACGCCGAACACCAGGGCGGCGATGCTGTGGCCCGGAGCGGCGGGCGGGGGTCCGGCCGTGCCGTTGCCCATGGCCCCGCAGCCCCGCGCTCGCAGCCGGGCCGGCCGCCGGGAGCTGCCCGCCGAGCCGCGGGAGGAGCCTCCGCCGCCGCCCCGCCCGGCCCGGCCCCGGCCCCGCGGGGACAACTGGGTCACCAAGCGGCTTAAGGGTGCCGGGGGGGCAGGCTCCCGGTGTCCCCGCTCCCGCTGTCCCGTCCCCCGCCGAGCCCCGCGGAGCTCCTGCTGTGTTCTCACTCGGGGTTGTTCTCTTCAGCAATGGTAGAGGAAAGAATTGGAATTAGTACAGATGCGGTGAATAACTGGGAGAATGTATGCCAAGGTGTGTGCATAATCTGGTAATGTTTAAGAGTTTGTAATTAACTGGAGTGAGGATCCAGACAGCCCATAATGATATTTGAAGATACTGCCAAGACAGGATGCTGCGGGCGTCTTGGAGTACAGAGTAGCGATTCAAAGTGCTCTGGATAAGTTGGCAAATGCAGGATGAACTTCGGAAGGAATTTTTCGCCTTACGTCTGCTTGGGCAGGAATAGCCAACCGCAGAAATGCGGGATAGAGGAAGAAACCAGATAAATAGCAAGTGTGGGAACAAAGATGGGATGGCAGGTCATGAGCTGAACACGGGGGCTGGGGTGTCTTACTGCAGAAAATGAGAGAAAAATGCTGTTTGAGGGGTACCTGTGCACCTGTGTGACCTCCCATTTCTGGCCCAGATGGCTTGGGAGATGTGGGAGCTGATCCACACTCTGTGGGCATCTTTCTGGCTGTGCCACCAAGCCTCAGCCCTGCTGTTAGTGCCGAGTAAGCATTCAGGTCAGCCTGGTGTTTGTGGAAGGCAGTGGGAAGAGAAGGCATAGCAGTAAAGGGACATTTATACTGCATGAAGGGGGAAAATTACATTACTGAAAACTTTTTATGAGACAAATAGCTTCTAAGATCTGTTTACAGGCTGCAGCTATCAGAGTTTCATCCAAACTACTGAGGCTTGTGGGAGAAATCCTCCCTCCAAACCCTTGCTGCCCCCAATTCCCTTACTCTTTTTTGGAAAGGGTTGTGGTTACCCTTCAGCATGTGCAGCGTGGAGAGGCCACAGCCCTGGTGTCAGGCATGGGACACAGATCCAGGCACTGTCCTTCCCTTGGAGTGGACTAACAGCAGCTGATCCACACAGTCTGTCCTGCCCAGCGGCTGTGGCTCTGCAATTCCATCCATGAGTAGGAGAAAATCCCCTTGGTTTAAGCACTTGGATGACAGTCTGGCTGGCCACATTCTGTCTCCAGAGGTGTTGCTTCCAGGTCTAAAACCAGCTGCCCTAAAACCAGCAAGAACATCATGTCTTTAGTAGCTATGGAGTTATACCACCCTTCTCTCCCAGCCCAGTGGAGGTTGCCATCCTCATGTTGATTCCAATATCCGTGGATTTGTTTTTCCAGTCATCTCTCTTTTCTGGTGTGCAAAGCCAGGAGAGACAGTTCCATCTGGCCTGAGTGGGACCAGGCCTTGCTCCAGATCTGTGTCTCACCAGCACTGGAGTGGGTACTCACATCCGTGCACCTCTACATTCCTTTTGGGAATGGTTTGTATTGGACTGAGGAGGACACAAGCATGGCTGCACATCTGTCAGGTTCAGAGCTTAGTGAGACCTCATCTGCTGGGAAGTTCAGGCAGGGAAGATGGGCTCCATCGTCTGGTCACAGCTTTTCCTACCTGTGTTTGATCCGTAAAACCTGGCTCCTGACAGCCCTCACTCAGCGAGGAGCTGGGACAGCAGAACCACTTTCACCAGAGCCCTTTTTATTCTGAGAAATCAACTCAAATTAGTCAAAGGAGGCCCTGAAGTGCATTAATGAAACTGTGTGGACAGAATACTCTTAGTTTATTTATGTTTAAATTACCTGAGCAGCCAAGAGAGCAGGATTGAAATGTGACTGCTGTCCTCCTGCCTTCCCACAGGGATTAGTGCCATTTCTCTAATCCCCTTCAACAGTTAATTTACATTCATTATCTCCATTTTCCCTGTGGGTTAGTGCTGAATGACTCTTAATTCTCAGTTTGGAAGCCCATATTCCAGACTAACAGGGCCTTAATCCTAAACTATCCTGGAGTGGATGAATTAATTAATTAATTAATTAATAAATATGAAAGAAGGCTTTTGGCTTGCAGAGATGAGTAGCCACGCAAAGCACTAATTAGGACAGTGCTTCCATGGCAAACAGGCAACAGACATTAAACACAATTCCTTTCTTGGATAAGAGGAACTGTCACCAAAACTGCAGGAAAAACAAAAACCCTCCAACAACATTTTTAATGTTAGAGAGTCAAGGTATCACTTTATTATCTGGGCAGGATGTTGTTCTGGCCGGGGTGTGCCACAGAAATCATCTCATCCACACACAGCCCGGGTGTGCAGAGAGAATCATTCCGTGACACACCGATTTTACAGGATTTCCCCCCAAAATTTATACAGTCAAAACCCATCGAGATGCACTGTTTCAAAGTTCATTGGTCTAGAGTTGAGCAACCCCCAGTGTTCAGTTTCCCATTGGATCCGAATCTCCTCACCTCCGATGTTAATTAGATCTTCTTTCTTATCTCTTTTCCCGGCGCAGGAGTCTCTGACCCACAGGGGTGAGGTTCGGAGCTGATGTTCTCTGATGCCCTTTATCTTTTGGGCCACTCCCAGTCTGTAGATATGTTGAGTTCATCAGATCTCACTTAGAGAAACGATGCCCTGGAAAGAAGCTTCGGTTCTCTTCCCCTGGTGCAAAAGTGAACAAACTTGGCTAAAATTATACAAAAATTTAAAAACTGGTATATTTTCCAACAGAACTGCCCTCCTAGCAGGGGAGGAGGAAGGTCTGTCGTACATTGACATGTCCGAAGAAGTCATGTCATGTCACTGCCCTAAAAAACAGATGGCAAAGGACAGAGTCATGGATCACCCTCATGGAAAACAGGAGGAGTTCTGTCAAAGTGATGGGCTTAGAGCACCTTTGGAGAGGGTGTGATGTGGTTGGTGTTTTGGAGCAACCCTTTTCTCTTGGATGCACAGCCTGTGGTGTCCTTGTCCCCCATCCCGCTGTGACGGGAGCTGGCTCTGGGGCTGTGGGAGCACCACTGCTGCACTTGTGGCAGGAAAAGGGCAGCTCTGGGAAAAAACACCCAAACCAACAAACCTGTGGGAGATCTGCCTTTTCAGAGCGTTTTGGAGTGTTTGCAAAAGAAACTCAGGAAGATGAACAGTGTGGTTTGTGGCTGTGGTGGAGCTGGTCCCTGACCAAGGGAAGCTGGTCCCCTGCCAAGGAGCCAGGAAAAGTCTCCCAGAGACTCCCCCAGGATGAAGTAGCTGAGAATTTGATTCCCAGCCAGATCAAAGCATCAGGACATTTGCAAAGTGAGACATCTGTGAGAGTCTCCACAAAGAGATTTTTGACCATAATTTTCCACATCTGAGGTTCTACAAATTTAAATAGAAAAGGGGAACAATGTGGCTGCCAAAGTTTCAGGACAGATGTGCGAAAATCAGCTGATGAATAGTGCCCTGATAGCATAAGCTCTCCAGGCTGCCTTCAGGTTCAGGACAAAGGGAGGAAAACAAAGAGCTTTTAAGGGCAATCGTGTTTCTTTTATTTGCCATATTCAGCCGGACAATTCTCTGTGGGAAATTCATCAGCAACAAAGCCATCCTGCTTTCCAATCTCCTGTAATGCATTTCCCAGAAAAGAGGCAGGGGCAGCATTCCCCCTCTCAGGTGAACTTTTGCAAGAGAGGGAAGAGGAAGGCTCTGCTCTCTGGGCTTTGCAGGCTCTCCCAGTCCGCGTCTGAGAAGTTGCAGGGATTTATTTACACACTGAATGGATCTTTTGACATTTACCATTCTGATAAATTATGATAAATCCACGTAAGAAGTGAAAACCAATGCTAGTGGTTAGATGTGGGGGTGAAACGATGGAGAAAATGTCTGGATTTTCCATCTCTGTTTGCTTGGAGTCCCGATTAGATGTTTTTGTGGGTGCCTGCTTTCACCTTAACATAATTGATCTCACACAAGGGTGACCTGGTGAGATGCAAGTGTTTGTGGCACAGGACAGATCAAAGTAATATAACTCAAGAGCTCCTGCTGGGCTTAAAACATCAGTGAGCTTATTAGAGCCACCTGTTAGGGAAAACCTCCTGGGCAGGGGGAGAAGGGGAAGGCACCACAAGCAGGAAAGGCAGGGAAAGGCATGAGTGGGAGCAGCAACAGCTGCGAGTGCACCTCCCTCCACACTCATCTTGACAAAGCTCGTTGCTGTTCACTGGAAGGGATGTCCCTTCAGGTCCCTAAAAGTCAGGGAGGAAGGGAGGAATGAGCTGAAATGCAGCCCCAGCAGCTGTGTCAGGAGCTGCTGTGCTTGGTGCTGGCACGGCACAACAGAGCACCTTGTTCTTCTAATTCAAATTAATTCCCCAAAGTGCTTTCTCCTCTTCCCCAGGCACAGCAAACAGCTGGACGCTGACATTACAGTGCTGATGCCATTTGGAGCCGAGGTAAGGCCAGACACGTGGGAAGTGTGAGTGCACTCGGCGCTTCTGTACTCCAGGTGCAGCAAGAAGCTTCAGTGCTGGGCCAGGATGGCCAGAGCAGGCCTGGGGCTGTGTCCCTGCACTGGCACGTGTTGTTCCACCTCGGGACATCACCTGGAGGCAGGCAGGGTGCTCCCGCTTGGGCGGGAAAACCAGCCCAGGTCAAACCACGGGAGCTTTGGAAGGAGTTCCGTAGGGTGTAAAATTCCAGCAGGCAATTTATGGCTTGTCTTTAAAAAGTACATTGGGCTTCCTTGGTGACAGGGAGAGACAGCCATGATGCACTCACATGTTGGGAAAACACCTTCTTCCTGTACAGAGACTGTGCCCTGAGCCTGGCTTTTCCTTTTCTGGATCACAGTTCCAGCCACCGTAAAACCAACCCTTCTTTCCCCCGACGGTACCCATTCCCAAGCAGGCAGGAAGGATTTCTTGTCAGGAAGAATTTCCTCATGGAAAAGGTGGGAAGGGCTGCCCAGGGAGGTGGTAGAGTCGCCATCACTGCAGGTGTTCAAGGAATGCCTGGACGTGGCACTCAGTGCTCTGGGCTGGGGACAAGGTGGGGGATCCGTCACAGGTTGGACTCGATGGGCTTGGAGGTCCTTTCCAACCTCAGTGATTCCACGATTCTGTGATTTGATGGCTGGAGGGAAGTGCCTCACGGCAGCCCTTCCAGCTCCAAGGCTGTGCCCTGCCTGCTGCCGCTGTTCCTGCTGCAGGATGGGCCTGGCTCAGCCAGCATTCCCCAGAGCATCCCTGGGGAGGCACACACCCCTGGGACCCTCGGGCTTAGCACCGAACCCTGCCTCAGAGCAGGGGGTAAGGGATGCTCTCACCCCTAATCCTGCACAAGAGAGCCAAGGCACCCTGCCAGCACTCAGGGTGCCACTCCTGCACCAACAGGACACTTGTCCCCTTTTTCTTCCCAATTCTTAGCAAAATGTTTTAACCTTTTGGGGGCTTTTTGTCTCCAATGTGAGCCAAACACCTAATATTTAATCTTTTCTTTCAAAGGAGCTGGGGTTTACTGCAGATTTCACCCAAGGGTTTGGCAGGAAGCAGATACGACTTTGACCAAAATGACTAAGGTCTGCGGCAGCACAATCCAGAGCTCCTGACAAATGTTTTGCTGTCCTTGCCCCTGGATAATGCTGCCAGCCATGGATGTCACCAGCGTGTCCAGCACCTTTCCTCCTGACTTCAGAGCAAGCAGGCACAACTCCAGGTATGTGACATTTTGTGCCTTTGTCCTTCACAGCTGGCTTTTGTTTTAAACCGGTGCAAACCCAGAAAGATGCCACATGTTTGAGCCAAACAAAGCTCGGGAGAGACACAGGCAATCCAAGCCAGCTCAGAAGCTGAGCTCCTGAGGCAGGTACAGAGACACACACACATATCCTGGATCTGCACACCTTCTTTGCTTAATTTGCCCCTTTGAGACTGGTGGAAGTGCTTTTCTGAGGTTCCATGACCGTATAGGACTGTGATTTTCCTTCTCCTCCCAAGCCCACCTGAGCTGCCCTGCTTGCCTCTTCCTTCCATCCCACTCCCTTCACTCTTGCTGCCAAAATCACAAAATCAGGTGGTAAAGATTAAAACCACTCCTGAAAGCATCCTGTGCAAGAAAGGAGCATTCAGAAGGCTAAATCCTCCAATCCCCTTATGCCAATTAGGGTCCTTTCCCTTACAGCCCTGGGAGTGATGCAAGGAATTGCCTCCAATTGCTCTTGGCCGGAGCAGCGTCAGCGCCAGCGCGGTGGTGTGGACCAGGCTCACCTGCAAACACACCCGAGACAATCCCTGCTGCCCACATGGCCCCACACAGACACAGGGAGGGGGAGAAAAGGAATGGGGGAGGAAGAAGTTCCTGAACACGCTGTAAGCTGATTAAAGGGTATTTTACGTAGGAAGGATTTAGCCATGCGGTTCCTAGTACCATCTGACCTCAATAAACTCCCCTGCCTTGGGCTGGTGCTGCCGTTGCATGGGGCACAGCCTGGGCTGGGCTCCCCAAAGGTCAGCTGCACCTGGACAGCTGCATCAGGACTTGGGCCACCACTGCTGGACACAGCCTTTCTGGCCTGACTTGACCCTCATGCACTTTGCCATCCCAAAGCCATGATGCAGAAGCTGGAGGGTTTGGGGATGTGTTTTGGCCAGCCAAGGTGTCTCCACAAAGAAGAGCAGCTCCAGCAGATCCTGGGGTCTGGACTCTGGACAGGCTGGCAAGGACTGGGCAAACTTTGTGAGGACTGCCCTGAATAAACAGCAACCCCAAAGGCTGGAGGGGCTTTCCCTGTCCAAGGCAGGAGCAATGATGTCCACGTGACAAGAGCTGCATTTATCCAGCCTGTTCTTGAGGCTCTCTGGAGGGGGACTCTGAATGCATCCACACTGCTTCTCCAGGGAAAATCTTTTCTGATTTCGAAAAAAAAATATTTTCTGCTTCAATTGCCTTGAACGGTGAATGGGAATTTCTCCCCTTCAGAGCTCGTAATATCCCCCCAGAACTCCCGAGTGCTGGTTTTGGAGAGTCTGCCTGCATCCCCCCCTGTGCTGTGGGTCAGGATAGGTAGCTTTGGGGTGAAACCTCTCTTTTCCAAAATGCAATTTCTTGTCTTTACCTCCAGCATCGAAAAAGGCCAGGCTAACGTGCTCTTTTAAATATTGCCAAGTTTGGGGCTAAAGCATTTAACATTGTTCTGAGACGCTGCCTTTCACACTGCAGATTTGGTGACCCCTCTCGCTGTAAAGAGAAGGCAAAAGATCCTCCTCAGTTCCATTCTCAGCTCCGATGCCCTTGAGGCAGAGCAGTAAGCAGAGCCTGGGTGTTGCAGAGCGGTGGCCCCGAGTTTCATCTTTGCTCTCTGTCGGCACGAGGGTGTCCCCAGCCATCAGCGAGGCTGCTGGGAATAGCCCTGGCACCCGTGGCAAATGGATTTACTTAATGCATCCCATCACAGGTCTCTCCACGCTGGGCATGTCAGACGGTGTCAGAGCTAAGCACAAGTGACTGCACAAAGATCTTGATGGCTTTACACCTGGCACTGTCCCAGGGCAGCTCAGGGATGGGCCCCAAAGCTCACAGATCCCTTCTCCATCCTGTCCCGGAGCGTTTCTCCCTGCTGTCTTCAAGGAGTGTGGGTGCACAGCCTCAGCACTCCTCAGTGTCACCTGTTTGTGGCACTTTCTAAAGTCCTGCAAAACAGTTATGTCCCATGGACAGGTCAGTCAGGGCAGCTGGGAGCTGGGAGCTGGGGTCAGTCTAGCCCTGTTTTCTCACCTCTGCAGGTGTGACAGTGGTACAGGAGCAGGGATCAGGTGAGGTCCGTCATTTCCTGCATGATTCTTAGAGCCGGTGCTGAGGAGCCCTTCCCTGCAGTGACATGGGTTAGATTCCATCGAAATGGGTGATTTAGCCCTGCTTTGTGCCTGCTGGGTGCGGCCAAGGCGAATCTCCACTCTGCTGCTGGGACTTGGAATGCTTACACAAGTGGAGAATGGGAGAAGCAAGGTGCAAATTCACACAGCTCCTTTCAACTGATACTGTTAAGCAGGATTCTTTATTACTCCTATTTCCATAATGTCTCCTGATGAGAGTTTGATGCTAATTGTGGTTAAGGAGGATCAGACGTTGCTTCAGGACTGAGAATTTGGGTTGGGCTCTGGTTTACTTAGTTATGAATTTCAGCTTGCAAATATTTTTGAGTTCTCTTCATGGCCTTGAGTTTCCTCATCAGGGGCCCTGGAGCTGCACTGGAGCCCGAGCCCAGGTTGCCACCTGCATTGTCACCTGCATTAAGTTGTGGCAGTGCTGGGCATGGCCACACTGTTTTCCACCCCAGCACCTTTTCACTCTGCCCCTGCTACCGAAGGCAAACCCCATCTTTTGTTGCAAAGTACATAAATCGCATTACTTATTTCATGTTCTTCCAGTCCTCAGAATCTTTTAGTGTCCTGTTATTCACCCTCTGCTGCCATCGTGGGGCCACTTTGTCATTCCTCTTCTCTGTCCCCATCCAGATTCTCATGGCAAACCGAGTTTCCCTAGAGTTTGGGGGCATTTCAGACCCACTGAGGTTCTTTGCAAAGGAAGTGAAATCACATTTTTAGCTCCCTACACGTTGCTCAGCCTCCTCTATAAACCTGAAGCTGCCACCACCACTGCAGGCATGAGCAGAGGCAGAAGGCTCCAGCTGGGAGAGGAAAGTGTTTGGGAAATGCCTGGATCAGTGCAGGATGGACTGAAGGAGGAAATGTCCAAGTGCTGGCCATGGCATGTCTTGGTGCTCCAGCCCTGGAATGGCACCTGGGATGTCCCTGCTCTTTTCCCCCTCCCCAGTGCAGGGAGCACTCACAGGCTGGAGGGCTGAGGTTCTGTTCATCAGGGCCTGGGATGTTCTTCCAAGGGAAAGATGATGGGGAAAATCTTGTCCCTCCCAGTCCTCCAGTCATGGGAGCACCCTCTATTTTTCCAAGGAAAAATAAATATAAGCAGATAAAAAATGTAGTACAGCTCCTGTTTCTCCAGTTGGAAGATTAAAAAAAAAAAAAAATGGTGATTATTCCTTCCAAGCTACTTTATACAATATAAAGAAGGAGAGAAAGGGTAATCCTATTTTCTTCCTTCATTTTCATGTCACCTTTAGCTGCAGTATTTGAGACCAACCAACTCCAAACCCCAGCAATGGCATGGAGTACATTCAGGATGTTTTCCGTGCATGTGTAAGTATGCTGGCTTTTTAGAAGCTGTGAAAAAATTTGTACCCAGCAGACCTTTCTCAGGTGAAATCACAGCTCAAAAGGTGTTGTTCCCCCATGGAAAAGTCAGCTCTGATCCTACTGATGAGGCAAGGCTTGCCCTGAAAATGTGACACATCGTTCAGCCAAATCGCTGGTGCACACAGGGACTCACCGGCAGATCCTGGCAATTGCAAACATAGCCCAAGCCAGGATTAAATGATAAGAACAGAAGATTAAGCTCCTATCAAGAGGTAATTAAAGCCAGGAAATAATTATGACAATTGCAGCGAATCAATTGGTATAGGGATGTTTGCCCAACAAATGTCATTATAGGCAGAAGCGGGAATTACTATCCATCAGCAGAAATATTCCATCAAATTGCTGTGAATGACCTGATCAGGTAATTAAAAGGACATTCCAACCCCGATGCATTATTTGCTGTTAATCATGATTGCTCATATCCCTATCTTTACCCAAATAATTGCCTCTGATAAGGCTGGGGATTTATAGGGGTCCCGAGAGGAGCGGCAGTGGAGCATCAGCGGCGAGCCAGGAGCATCCAGGGTTGGTGAGTCCCAGCTGGGGAGGGTGGGCTGCACGGGCTGCCTTCCCCCTTCTTTCACTTTTTGGGGTGGATTTCAAACCTCTGTGATGCCTTGCTGAGCCATTGCCATGAGGCCATCCGTGTCCTGAGCAGCAGTGCTGGAATATGGCAGGGGTTCCCTCCTCAGGGGTTCCCTCCTCGGGGGTTCCCTCCTCAGGGCTTCCAGGCTGGCTTGGGGCGTAGTTCTTTCAGCTAAAGGTCCCAGCTGGCCAAGGAGTTTGCAGCCACTGGGAACCAGGATCAATGGGGAGGAAATGAAAAGCTTGGAAGTATCTGAAGAAGGTTAAACAGCCCTTCTGTGATGACACTGGAGATCTACCTGCTCCTCGTGGTCTGATTTATTAAAAAAAAAAAAAAAAAAAAAGCAATCATTATTGATAAGCAGGAAAAGTTCCCCAACAGCCATTACTACTCCTGGGAACTTCAGCGAGCAAATAAGGTCTACCCAGCGGAGAAAAATTATATCTAGAAAGAGAAAAGAGAAGTTGATCACCAGATTAGCAGCTAGAAGGGCTATGAAGAGAGGGGAAGCTCTGGAGGCAGGGATGGGGTTTAAAATGGGCTCTTAAATACGGTGCTCCCAAAGAAATGTCAGCCCAGGGGAGACCAAATGCTCAGGTGAGATCCTGGGGGTCAAGGCATCGTGTGACAGATGCTGGGCAGATGGAAGGACAGGCTCAGGATCCAAGTTCCCCTCGCCCAAGGATGCTCTGGTTTTGGTGGCTGTTTTCAGCTCCTCCTGCGTCCCAGGGCTGTGGAGTCTGCCTTGTTTGAGCTCCAGAGAGAGGCTGATCTTTGAAATGTCCCTCTTGTTTTACTATTCCATCCCCTCAGAGCTGGATCAGGCAGGAAAACATAACACTAAAGCTCAAAGTGTGTGTGAGATGAAGCTTATGGCTCCTCCATCCTCTCACCTGTTTGCTCTGCAGCCCCATTAAATATTTGCCCTGTGGTTTACAGTGAATAAATTTCTGTATAAATCCCTCACTCTTGTCCTTTCTCCTTGTGCCTCATCTCATCTTGCAGCACCTCCAGAGCAGCAAACAGTCCCAGAGTGTTCAGGATTTTCTGACATTTCTTTCATGTTCTTTGTTCTGTTTAGCTTCGGAATAAAGTAAAAACCAAGTGGGAGGACTTTGCTTTGGAGTGAACAAGTGCTGCCTTGAGAGTTTGCAGGACAGTGACGAAGGTTTCTTCCTTTGCAGGAGGAAGGCAAAAAATAAAGAAGTGTATCATAAATTACACATAGGGCTGCTGTGTGATCCTTGAGGAAGGGTGAGCACCTGGGAATAAAGGGGGAAAACATGCAATGGCTTGTGACAAACAAAATGTACTTTTCTTTTTATTTCAGCAAGAAAACAAAATGGGAGGGACTGCTGTGACTGCAAATGTGTGTTATTTCATTTCTCCTTCTAGAAAGGTTAGAGGATTGGTGGATATGGGCACGCACATGAGCCTTTCCTCTATATGTGGATGAATTTTATTTAGCAAGTGGTTTTTTGTTTGTTTTTTTTTGTCTGAAAGCCCCTCTCAGATGTCTCCAGGTGTTTACCTCTGCTATCATGAATTCCTGTCTTATTTAATTACAGTGGTGGTGTTTCCACAGCCCTGTCTCTGTGGGGCACACGAACTGCACCAGACACACACCAAGGTCACGCGTCCTGCTGCTCACAAAACCTTGTGCTTTGTTTCAGGAGAGAACATGGTTTCCATTACGACAACTCTGTGGAAAATCATTATTCCCATGATTGTTCTGTCCCACTTCTCAGCATCTCTGCCATCCCAGGAGAGGTAAGCGTTTCTTGGGACTCTGCCTCCTTTTTCTCCACGGTTTTTGCTCAAAGAGCCTGCTAGCTGTAAACTCAGCCTTTAGCTTCCTAACGTGCATCTGCTTGGATCTTTTCCTTTCCTAAACAGATTTAGTTAAAGGCATGCAAATATTGTAAATGTTTTTTTCTCGCTTAAAAATGGGAACGTTAATTTTACTTAACTCAGGAGAAAATTTGTGACCCCAAAACAAAACACAGTTACAAAGACACTTTTGAGTCTGTTTTTCTGCTGTGCACTTGGACAACCCTTAGAGGTGAAAGTTGCAGTTTCCAATAGCCTGATCCCATGAGAGCATTGATGAGAAATAGCCAGCCCTGTGAGTTCACCAGGTTCACCAGGTTCACCATCTGCAAGGGCTGCCCTTATCTCAGTGCTCCTCAGCTTTGTGTCTCTGGGTGTTTATGTATTACTTTCCCAGCCCTACTCTTTCGTGCTGCATCAGCAATAACCCCACATTCCCATATCCTTCTGGAAAGGTGATTGCATCAGTAAAAGCAAGTGCAGGTCGTTTAGCTGTGTGATGTTTAACAAAGATATTTTTCAAACTCCTGCAAGGTTTTCCTTTTTTTTATGAAACTTTGCCAAAGAGAGTTGGCGAAACTCTCTTTTCGGAGTGCCAAAAGCGGCACAAATCCTTGTCCCTGTGTGTTTGGGATGCTCTTCCCTTGAGGCAGCAGCGTTTAATGCCTGTTCTTGTGCGGTTTTAAACCATTCCTTCGGCCCCCCTGCCCTGTTCCACGCGCAGGACGGAGCGCCACGCGGACGGGCTCTTCCACAGCGAGCTCAGCAAGATGAACGGCAACGCCTACGTGCGGCAGCTGGTCAAGCACCTGGTGGGCCTCAAGGACAGGTGAGGGCCACAGTCCACCCTGCTGGGGCAGGGAAGTGTCCTGGCCAGCAGGACATGGCATCCCTGAGCTCCCAGCTGCACATCAGCCAGCCCCGGCTCCCCGAGGAGAAGGGGACGGTCTGGGGCTCCTCGGAGCTGGGAGGAGAGGCACTGCTGTGCTCCGTGGGGAGCCCTGCGTGCTGTGGCTGGGAGGAGCAGCAGCCACTGCCCCGCGCTGTCCTCGCGCTGTCCCCACACTGTCCCCGCGCAGGTCGCAGAGGCACTCGGATGGGTTGTTCACCAGCGAGTACAGCAAGATGAGAGGCAATGCCCAGGTCCAGAAATTCATCCAGAGCCTCATGGGCCGCAAACGCAGGTGAGGGGACACCTCTGGTGTCACGGTCCCCAGCCGTGGCTCTCACTGCCACCCCGTGCCAGCAGCCCCCACCGAGGCCACGTGTGTGAGCACAGCATCAGGTACAGCACAGGATGCAAGTGCTGCTCTGCAGTGGTGGTGGTTGTGCTGTTGGTGGTTGTGCTGTTGGTGGTTTGGGGTTTTTAATTATTAAAAGTTTTCTTTATCCAAACCAGCTCTCCTGGCCCAGTCAACACAGATGTGCAGGGGAGAGAGGGAGTAAGCAACCCTGAGGAGCTCTGCTTTCTCTGGTTGTACCACAGCTTTCTGAACTCCAGGTAGGTGGGAGAGATTGGTCACCTCTGTGGCCCTGAGCCCCACAACATTGAAGGCAAAAGAGGACTTTTGTAACAGCCATAGAAAAGTCAGTTGTTAAAAATAGTAAAACCCAGGGAAGCAAAATAACATTTTTTCCTAATCACAGAGTTGTCATCCTGGACTGAAGCAGTTATTGATCCCATTAGGAAATCTGATCTAACAGTTAAAACGGAAAGAAAGCCTTTGGTACCCTGTCTGGATTCAGCTGCTGATACAAACATGCACCTCAGGATGGGCTGTCTGAGCACCTGCATATTGTCTTTTCCTAGTGCCCAACAACTTTCCCCTAGACATCTCACTCTTAGATCACTAAAATTCGGAGGAATAAGCCGGCCCTTAGTACCTCTTGTGTCCACATTGGGGGTGAAACACCACTGTGCATTTGTGGAGTGCCTGGCAGCAGGCAGCCATGATCCCTCTGTCATACCCCTGCTCCTTGGAGCCATCCTTGAACGTCACAAGGTGGCTGTGTCACACTCCCTGCAGTCCATGCTCCTGGAAATAACGAACTATCCCTTATTCTTCCCTTCCCACAGCCGCTCGGACAGAGATGCCGCTGAGGCTGCTGCCACCATCAGCCAGTATGTTTGCCCCTTCTCCCAGCAGCTGGCTGCAGACACGAAGGGAGATATTGATGGTTCTGAATGAAGGTGAAGGGAAAGAAACAGCCAAGGAGACAGCTTTGCACATGTATGGCCTTGAAAATAAATGGGGAAGCTCTTGATTAGGAAAGACTCTCGAGATAAGCAAATAAAAATAATCCTGGAAAGCAGCCAAAAGCCAATGAAACCTCTGAGATTACCCAAAGTGAAATGTATGTGGGTGTGAATTGCTGTCAGTAGATGGAGCCCGGGTAAAGCACATCCCTTCCACTCCGTGTTGACATCTGGCTGCCTGCTGCTGATCCCAAATAAAGATGGTTAGATGTGCCTGTGCCTTGGCTGCTCTTTGGGAAACTGGAATAAGGGTGGCTCTGTTATGAGGTCTTGGATCATTAGGAATGCGGAGGAGGAGCATTTTGCCAGGATTCCCCCACTTGAGGCATGGTGGGACAGGTGGCTGGGACTGGGGAGTGCCTACAGACCAGCTGTGCAGAGGTCAGAATCGGAGCTCCATGGAGCAGGGACAAAGCCAGATGTTAGGTTTTGTGGCAAATAAATGTTCTGAGAACTACACAACAGAGATACTCACTGTAAATGTTGTTCCCACACCATTCTGCCCCTGGAGTTGGTGACCCAGCTTTGTCAGAGTCACTAAAGATAAAGCTCCATGAGGAAGAATTTTTTCTCACCACTTAGTGAGGTTTATGTGCTGTCCCTGTGCCACACAGGCAGATTACCTCCTTTGATGGAACAGCCACTCCAGCCTTCCTGGAAAACCAATGAATTTTGGGCAGCAGCTCTAAAATAAGGACCTTCAGCTGCAATCTGGTGCTGAGTGCAGCCTGCCCAGCCCATCCTGCTCCAGCAGTTTTCACCATCTATGATGGACCTGACACCTGCAAAAGGATCTGTTCTCACTCAAATGCTCACCTAAGCACCATTCCCTTACTGAGGTGCCGAACGAACCTTGGCAGGTGTTTATTTTGGTCCATAGGAAGTCTCTGCTAGGAAAGATTCCTTTTGGAATACTTTTGGAAGGAGTGTTGACAGACTGGATTTCATTAAGGCACTAACAACCACCTGGCTGAGGCACAGCATCTGAGAACTTCCTGAAATCAGAAAGAATTTTAAAAGATCAGTGAGAGCAGAGGTCCCCTGAAAACTTCAGGAAGCTTCTAAGATTCAAATAGTTGAAGATTTCCTGGCGTGGAATCTCCTGGAAGGAGATTCTGGGAAGCATCTCTACAAGGAGCAGCGGCTGGCCACTGCTAGAAGGAGATATGTTTTCCCAATAAAGTTGCTGGGCAGTTCCTGGGCTGCAGCTGAGCCTTGTTGCTGCTGGGATCCACTCGCTCACCTGGTGGGATACAGGCCCCATCTCTGGCACATCAGAAACCAAATTAGCCCCCTTCCCACTGGGAAAGGCTGGAGTACACAGGCAGCTTCCTCATCCTTCATGCTCAGCTGGGCAGGCGCTTGGCTCCGTTCTGAGTTGCTTCAAATGCATCCTTGCTGCCCACGGAGAGTTTAGGACATGAAAAACCCAGGGAAAAAAGAGGAAGCAAGGATTTATGCGTCATCGTGTTGCATGACTGGCAAATCCCTCAATAAGTCATCCAATGGGGCAAAGAGGCAAAGGTTGAAGCACGGCAATCCACGGCCAGCCGGAGTTTCTTGCCATCATAAAGCAGGGAGTGCAGACAAGGACAGGAACGGGGAGGAGATCAGCTTGGTTGGAAAAGGATTTTTCAGCAACTGGCAGCTCTCCATGGCTATTCCTCACCGGCTCCTCACATCTGCGCTGCTTCTGCTGCCCCTCTTGGCGCTGGTTTGGGCACAGGAGCCAGGTAAGCTCTTGCACGAGGTCCATGTCTCTGAGGAAGGTCTCCCGTGGGAGGGGGTGGCCCTGTTCCAGGCGGGAGGTTGCTACGCTCTGAGACAGCTTTGCTCCACAACTTGTGGCCACAGCTCTCATCCAGCTCCTGCGCACTGTGAATCCTCGGGCGATTTCGTATCTTGTTTGTGTGTTTTTCCAGGGTGTTCTGTCGGTAACAGCAGACCGAGCGTTCCTGAAAATGAGCCTCATTATTTGGTGACCACCACCCACACAGAGCCAGGTTTCACCCTAACTATTGATCCCAATTCCCCCGATGGCCAATTTTTCACCCTTGAGGGCTCCGAGCTGTGGCTGACAAAGAGTGTGGACTATGAGGTGAGCCTTAGCTGGCAGGATGTAAGCATGGGATGGAGAATGTTGGGATGCAATGAGTTTCAGCCTGGAGTCTTGGGCTTCCAGGGAATCCTAACCTGTTTCTAAAGGAAATAAGTTATTTCAGTTGTGAATTTGGGAGGCCAAAAAAAAAAAAAACAAAACAAACAAACAAACAAAAAAAAAACATGGAGAGAGACTATTTATAAGAGCCTGGAACGACAGGACAAGGGGGAGTGACTTCAGATTGCCAGAGGTCAGAGTTAGATGGGATATTGGGAAGAAATTCCTCCCTGTGAGGGTGGGGAGGCCCTGGCACAGGGTGCACAGAGAAGCTGTGGCTGCCCCTGGATCCCTGGAAGTGTCCAAGGCCAGGCTGGACAGGGCTTGGAGCAACCTGGGACAGTGGAAGGTGTCCCTGCCCATGGCAGGGGGTGGAATGGGATGAGCTTTAAGGTCCTTTCCAACCCAAATCATTCTAGGATTCTGTCATCTTGTGTGAAGTAGAAAGGCAGTATAAAAGGTCAGTGGGTTCATTTAAGTTGCTGCTAAATTATTTTAGCTCCCTGGAGCACTCTGTACACAGCCACAAGCATCCTTAAATTCCCTCTCCGTGTAAAAATCCACCTTTACTTAAGCTAACAGCAACGGCCAGAGCTAACCCCCTGCAGGTGCCACTGTACTTGTTGCATAGAACGTTTCTGATTTATTCAATTTTAATAGAAATCTGTTTGAATTCACCTGAAGTGCGAGAGAATGGCAGATTAGCTCTGCTAACATCTTGCAGAAATCGCAGGGAGTGCGGCTGGAAGGTGAGGCTGCTTTGATATCATCACAAAAGGAAAGAAAGGAAAAGTTAGACACACCTGAAAACAAGACAAAGCCCGGCAGTGTTTCTGATTCAGCAAAGCATGAATTTGGCTCGTTCGCTTTAGCCAGAGTTGGTACTCTTGGGCTCTTTGTACCGTGGTTGTGTTTCTCACGCAGGAAGACCCCGTGCTGCTGCTGTACCTGAGCTGCAGGGACTCTGCTGGCCAGGTGAGCGCCGAGCCCGGGACAGGGCACTCAGGCACCCCCTGCTTCCCTCTGCTCCTCCTGAGCCCCACTCCTTCTCCTTGTGGACAGGCACACTGCTCTCACAGCCCCAAAGAGCTCTGCAAAGCCCAGCCCCATCCAGCCCCATCCTCACACCATCCCCTCAGGTCACTCTACAAAGCAGGATCAGCCCCAGCAGTCCATTTCTGTCCTTGATTCTTTGATTTGCCCATGCTGCAGAGCGATTCCTTGGAAATCCTGGTCACCATTCTGAACGAGAACGACAACGTCCCCGTGTTTGCACAGCCGAACCTCAGCAGGACTGTCCCAGAGGTAAGGGGTTTTTGGAAGGGAAGAGGGCTCTGCCTCACTGAGTGCTGTGGGACTGAGGAAGGGTCGCTATGGAGAGGACTTCGTTCCATTTCACACAGACAATAACCACAGCAACGTGGATTTTTTCAGGATACAAAAGTGAATGCAACCATTGTAGCCCGTGGAGAATTGAGTGCTACTGATGCTGACCTGGACACCATCTACTATGAACTCACAGCCACAGTGCAGGTGAGCATCTCTGGGCACAAACAGCAGCTCTGGAGAAGTTGGATTCAGAAGAGCCCCAGCTTTGAGGAGAAGGTCGCTGCATTTAGCTCCCTCATCTTTCACAAAACCCAGACGTTGATTTGGTCAACAGAACGGAGCCATCAATGCTGCAGCTATTGAATTCTCTTACTGCTCACACTTTTAATGCACTGTACAGATTAAACTTTCATCTAGGATATTCAGAGCCGTATGACTCAGGGGAGTCTTGTTGGGATGATCTGTAAACCTGTGAGACCTTTGTACCTCAGGGAGCTCAGAATTGCGCTGAGTCTGATGGGGAAAGGAGTCCATGCCTTATCTGCCAACAGCAGCACAGGAAATGGATTGTGCACACAGTTAAACTAATGCCAGCCCAGAGTGCAAGGGCTGCCTGTAAACTAAAAACAAAAGGAAATTCAAGAGAAAAAACAAATGTACGTTTGCATTTTTGAAAAGCATTGTGGAGAGAGCAGACAGTGCCTCCGTTATTTCTGTATCTCAAGGGAATTTAAGTTTCTGTGAACAGAAACAATGAGTTTTTCAGCTCTGGGATCAGACTTTGTATTCACATTGGTATAAATCCAGAAGGATTTAGAAATTCAGAGGCATAAGATTAAAGAAAAACCAAAGCAAGTGCAGAAGGTTATAGAGTAAAATGCAATGTATGATACTTCACCTTGGCTTTACAGTTTCATCCGAAGTCCAGCTGTGTTAGGCTAAGGAAGGTGATCTGCCAACTCTCAAAGACTGAGCCATCTTTGACCTATTGTGTGCATGGAAGTGAGATTGCTTGGCTGTCAGGGGCCCGAAATCAAGGGTTGTTGGCAACTTGTTGAGTGTAGGAAATAAATGAGATTATAGATTTCATCCAGGAGCTGGTGGGCAGGTGAAGCAGGGGATCTGGGAGAGGAAATTCATGAGAGCAAACCTTTCTGACAAGCCAGGCAACTCCAGTGTGTAGTACCAAAGGTAGAGCAGATCAGACATTCCCACACTGCCCCCCATCCAGGTCCCCAAGGTAAAGGTCCAGTTGGGGTGACAAACTCAGCAATGAGCAGAATTTGGACTGTGTCTGTGACTGAGTCTGCTATAGGATTTTTCCTTTTCCCTTGCCAGGACACAGACGGTTATTTTGCCATAAGAGGAGTTAATAACCCGGAAATTTATTTACAAAAAGCATTGGACTATGACAAATTTCATTTGACAACGTTGCTCTTGTATGCAAGGGTAAGTGGTTTGGGAAGAACTGAATGCCTCGCTTGCCTGGTCCCTCTTACCTGAAGGGTGAGTGTGGATGGGAGATCTCTGGGATAGCAGGAGGGAAGGTGGGAACGTGGGGGGGTACATTTGGAGCAGCCTTTCCCTCTCCATAATTCCAGTGGCAGACCCACAGCCAGCTCACCTTTGTCAGCAGAACAAGCTAACCCTGCGCTTTAGCTGCTCTCACACGAACGGAGTGACAGCGGCAGTGACACTCGTGTCCCACGAGTGTGCTTTGTCTCGGGGCAGGACAGGCCTGTGAGCAGCGCCGAGGCCACCAACACAGGCACGGCCACCATAAGCATCGTCGTGGAGCAGAGCGACACGCGGCCCCCCTGGTTCCTGCCCTGCACCCTCCTGCACGCGGACAACAGCGTCTGCATCGGCGGCCCCTACTCCGGGAGGGTCAACATCTCCGAGATGGCGGTGAGCAGCAGGGCTCGGACAGCGTCCCCGGGGCTCGGAAGCACCGAATAATCTCCATGAGCTCGTGCTGCTCCCCAGTTATCACGCAGATGGTTTGGCGGAACAGGGAGCCTCCATCATGCCCCACCCCACGCAGCACGGCCTCTCTCTGCCCCTCAGCACATCACGGGAGAGGCGAGAGCTGAACAGCAGCTCAAGGCTGTCTCACCTCCGTCCTGGCACAGACACCTCCCAGCAATAACCCCGCTCTGCCCGGGCAGAGCCTCCGGACCCACGCTGGGATGGGAGAGCTCCAGCGGCTGCTCTGGGGTGTGATTGTTGTCCTTGCTGTTGCAGACAGAGCCGCTCCTCCTGGAGCCAGGACCCCTCTACGCCACGGACCCTGACTACACCATCAATGACAGGATCGTGTACAGCATCGTCGGCGGTGAGTACACCTTGCCAGCCTCCACAGGGGACACTGCTCGTGTTTCCTGTGGTACCTGCCAAGAGCGCTTCAGGGAGGGCCCAGGATTTGCCCCCCCATTTCTGCCACAGGAACATAGCTAGAGCCATAGAACATTGTGGGTTACTGTACAGAGTGGAATAAAAAAAAAGAATCACAGTCCCACAAACAGATCTCAGTGAAATCTGTTTCAAAAGGACTTTGGTTTTTTTGTGAGGTGAGACATGTTTTATCTTTAAGCTTTTAGATGTGATTTTGTCAGTCTGGTCATGCCACTTTCAATTCAGTCTTCGAGCTGAACCTAAAATTCCCACATTATCAGCCTAATTTTCATTCATTGCCAAGAATTATATTTTTAGTCCCCAGCACATTGCATGTATCTCATCTGCCCTGATTTCAAAAAGATCAAGGCGAAGATCATATTGGTCAGGTGGGGTATTCCCCTCCATTTACCAATTAAACCTCATGGCACCACAGCTGTGAATATCCTCCTGATACCAAATGTATTAAAAAACTTTCAATTCCACTGGCATTTGGATGGAGTGTGGCCTCCCTACCCCACAGTCAATGGGGAAACCCAGACTTAGATCCTTCTCTAAAGAGAGGCCACAGTGTCTCAGGGTGAGGAAGAGAACTAAAAATTCTGCTCATGTTACGACACATATCCAACATAGGTACTTCTGTGATTCCCACACAGGTGAAGGAATCTGATTTCTGCCCATACCTAAATACAAGGTTTGTGTCCAGACTCTCTTTGCAGCCATTAGAGAGAAAAAAGCATTCCCAGAGCAAAATGGGAACTGGATGGAGATTTTCGGTCCTGAAATTGCACCAGAGGCTCTGGGCATTTATCATACTTGAGACTGGCAGTGTGTGGGCCTAGGCACTGGAAATGCAAAGCTTTGTCGTCCTACCTCATTTAATTGGGTTCACACACATCTAATGTGTCCCTCTTCATCCCTGGCCAGCACTCCCAGCCTTTGGAGCAGCCAGGCAGGCAAGGAAAACAGCATTTTTCCTTGAGTAAATGGTATTTACCCAAGGAAAATACCTCGAGGGTATTTTCACTAGGATGTGGAAGAATGAGTCTGTGAGCTCCAGGTCACTTTATGAAGGAATCTGGTGGCTGAATGGTCTTTGCATTTTCTCTAGGGAATACGAACGAAGTGTTCTCAGTGGATGCAGACACAGGGAACCTAACTATGAACAAAATAGTGACTTCCCCAGATTCCTTCCTGCTGCAAGTTATGGTAAGTGATGGCACTACAGAGAGCCACCCAGCACAGCTGGATTTCTAGGAAGCAGCTGCCTGGATAAGACAGGAGTCAGTGACCTTAATAATAACTCGGTTAATCCCTTTCTTTTGAAGGGCCCAGTGTTTCACCCATGTCTTTCACCAGCCCACACTAAAAGCTCCTGCAGCCATTGAGAGTTTCCCCTGAGGTGTGGGTGGTGACAGCAGAGGAAATTCGCCCTGGGGACACTGTGCTGAGCTGGCAATTGCAAGCGGCTTCAGATCGAGCCTGTCCTTTCACGACTCATCAGGGGCAGGAGAAGTCTGGCATCTCTCTCTCTCTTTTTCTCCAGGCCACCCAGGTCAGCAACGTAAGGAAATATTCTGTAGCCACCGTAGAGATCAAGGTCATCAATAGGAGTCTTCACCCACCCTACTTTGAGAAGGGGATCTACAACGGGACCGTGTTTGTTGGGCTGCCCCGGGGGAGCTTTGTGAACCAAGCTGGGGATCCTTCCACTCCCCTGATGATAACAGCGATGGATGAGGATTATTTCCCTGATGTAAGAAACTGAGCGTGCTCTGTGTTCTGTCTCACTGCTTTGGGCTTAAAGCAGGGTCAGGAATCATGAGGGAGAGGAGGTGAGGAGAGGCAAACACATGCTGTCTTCTAGTGTTCCGTGTTATATTCCCCTGGAAATTCCACAGAGAGCAGAACCTCTTACGGTGTGATGTAAAGGGGAAAAGCTGCTGGACTCCCCTCTTCCAAAGCCAGTCCCACGCAGATCACTTGCCATAGGTGTGTTTTGCTTGGGCAAGAACTAAAGTTGCCAACACAAACTGGGTTAAGACTTGGGATCTTTTAAAATGTTTTTGTGATAAGTTCTCAGCTTTTGAGTAACAGGATGAGCCCAGCTGAGTTCAGCCTTTCCCACCTGCTCAGCCCAGGTTTATTTATGGCTCTCCACACCTGCTCGTGCCTCAGGGGTTTCGGACAGGTCCTGCCAAGGGGGTTGTTGGGAAGGTGCACGTGAAGCACGGTGTGGTTTGATCACCCACTCTCTGGCTTTTCAGAACTTCAACCCCAACATTGAGTACTACCTCACAAACAGCACCGATTTCATGGCAACTAGGGACGGGCTCATCCTCACCAATGTGGTGCTCCAGTCCCCAGGAACTGTCACCATCCAGGTAGGGCAGCTTGCTCGGGTATTTTGTCAGGGGCATGGAAAGAAGGAGGAATTCAAATCCTCTTTTTGCTTGGGTCGAAGGGAGCAGTCAATGGCTTTAGCCTTGTGAGAAGCTGGGTGGGTGTTCCCTTTGTCCCTGGGCCTGCCTCAGGCTTGCCTGGCACAGTGCCCTGCCCCGTGGAGCTGTCAGAGCCACAGCACTGCTGGATCTCCACGGGCAGGGCACAGGGAGGTGCCAACACCTGCTGCTCCTGCCCCGCACTGCCTCTGAGCCTGTGCTCTGCTCTGTGCTGGGAGCTGTGCACAGAGCAGGGACACGGCTCAGCTCATCCCTTCCCAGGGCAGGGAATCTTCAGAGCTCTTGTCTGTTGGTTTTAAATTTCATGATATTCGTGGGATTCTCAGAAGCTGGCAGAAAAGCAGGCAGGAGCAGTCAAGATGGCGAAAAGAGAGCGTTTATTTACAGAAACTTCTTTATATAGCCATTAATAATCTAGCAACTATTGGTCAGCAGAGAATCCACCTCCCAAAGCCATTGGTCACAGCTCTACAACACCTAACACCAAACACAGAGATTAAAAAGGTACAAAAAATGCAGCTTATCTCTATTCTCCATGAGAAAGAAGAGAAGGATTTCTAAAACAGTGCGACTACACTTGTCCTCCTGTGCCCAGGCTGTCCAGCCACAGTGAAGGGCTGGCAAGGATAGGGACAAGGCACTTTGTCCTCAAAGGGGCCCCCACGCACCTTGAGAGTGAGCTGGAGATCTGGAAGTCCCTAAGCCATCTCTTTCCCGTGTTCCCACAGGCTGTTGGAAAAGATGTTTTGAGCCTGCAGGAGGCAAGCACCATAATTGTGGTGGAGGTTGTCCTTGCCACAGGTAGGCTGGGGGAGGGGGGAGTCTCTGTTTTCTGCTCTGTGGAGTTGTCTGGGGAGTTTTTCTACTTCCAGGGCAAACTGGCCATGATGGGTCACCTGCTGAGGTCTGTGGGTCTGGGCTGGGGCCAACCCCATCCCTACAGGAGGTTCTGTGCTGGCTCTAAGAGAGAAAACACCCCAAAAACACCCTCACAGTGTAGTCACCACACGCCTCCAAGAGCCTGCTGAGACCTTAAGTGGTGCTGTGGGTTGCAGTGTCTTTTCTTGTTATTCCTAAGCTAAATCTGGGGTTGGTTCACGCTGGGAAATAACCCAGGATGTTTTATCACGGCAAAGGAGACTTCGGTACATCACTGCTCCTTTTTAGCCAAACACAGAGGAAACTGCAGTGCTCTTGCCTGTCTTAGGCAGAGCAGAGGGCGGCTGGCACACCCCAAAGCCAGGCTTGCCCCAAAGCCAAGGCATTTTCTACTCAGGTCAGGCAGGTCAGGCTCTTTTACACCAGGATTTTATGGTCTTACAGCCCATGAGTAATAAGACAGACATGAGGCTTCATACGTAACCCTCCAGCTACTGTTTAACCTCGTGGATGTAAGAACAGCTCACACCTCCATACTGCTGAGAAATCACTCTTAAATTGGCCTTATAAAGAAATTAGGTTTGAAGTTCATGAAACCTCTTATGCTTTGGGTTAAGATGAACCAATACCGTACATTTTCATCTCAGCTAGGCAGACAATATGCAGACTACACTGGATTGATTCTACACGATGATGTGTGATTGAAGTTCCATCACTTCGCCCTCTCATCACCACCATCGTGGGGTGGGAAAAACAAGTGGGCTCCTGGGTGTAAATTTGGATTCCCTAAAGGTAGTGTCACTTTCACAGCTAAAAACCACCCAAACCCCATTTAAGGGCACAGCCCAGCTCATCAGAAAACAAGTTCAGGTGTGAGCACACAGAGCTGCAGATGCTCCAAGCAGGTACCAACACTTCTGGGCAGCTTTGAAATACTGCCCTTGCTGCTTAAGCCACACAAAGCAATGGTGCTGTTGAATATGCAAAATCACACAGCTCTGTGGCTCTCTGTGGGCTGTGGCTCCCCAGGAGACAGGACTGAGCAGCAAAAATTCACTGAGCTCCTAAATCCTTGCCAAGGTGTTAATGATAAACTGAGGGCAGCATCAAACGTGGGGGGAATACTCTGATTCCATTGTCGTAAACAGGTCAGCAGGAGAACAAAACCTTGTGTCATTCATCATTAAAAACAGTCAATCATTAAAAACGCCACAAAATGAGGCTGGGAAACTCGAAGAATTCTACCACCACCACCACTAAGCAGAGCTGGGGATGGCACTGTCTCTCCTCTTTGGTGTTGATCTCTGTACAAATGCCTTACACTGACCCCTGGCTGGAAGCAGAAGCTGCCCCTGAGCAGGCTGGACAATATTGCTGCAGCAAAATTGGAAAGGGCAGGAAAGGTTTTCTTGTCCTGGGGGCTTTCTTGAGCTTTTCTTATTTCCTATTCTGCTTCTCTGTTTCTTGTTTCAATGTGCTCATCTGTATTGGAGGGGATGTTCCAGATTAAAGGAAACTTTGCTTTTTCACACAGAGATGTACAAACAAACCTCATTTTTGCATTCTGGTGTAAAAGAGTGAAGGGGGAATAGACCTAAATAGCTTTACTCCATGTAGTATCTGCTTGCCTGATGCAGGCAGGTATTCATTAACTTAATTAAATCACAGGGTAAAAGTCACTGTCCTGTAAATGGCTGCTATTTCCACTTCATGTAATTTATTGGAAATTACAATATTCTGTGTAATTTTTAAAAAAGAAAGGGAAAAAAACCCTCTGCTTTTAGGGCAGCAAAGAAAGGTCTTCTGTGGTGTCAGATAGACCACTGTCACATTCTGCAGCACAGGGTGCTTCCTTGCCCTTCAAAGTTTGGTTGGAGCTTCTCCCACAGCGAAGGGCTGTGTTGGAAGTGCTGGCTGCCAGTTTTAGGCTTTGCAACATTGGTTTGTTTTCCTCACAGATGTAACCCCCTCTGACAAGATATACTCTGCCCAGGACATGGCTATCTTAGGGGGCACGTTAGCAGCACTGCTGTTAATTGCCTTAATCTTCCTTGGAGTGTTGGTATGGAAATCCAGTAGATGGTATGGAAAACCTGTCAAACACCTGATGAAGAAAAAGGTAAGTGCCCTGTTCGTACCTGAACTTGTGAGAGTTAGAAAGTGGGATCTGAGGAGGCTTTGAAGTGTGGATGGGCTGCCCAAACACTGCACACGTGCATGAAGGTGATGAACCACTCCCAAGACAAAGTTTGCAGAGGTGGCATCGCTTTGGTGCTGTTTACTGAGGCTGGAGCTCTGTGCTGACACGTGGTAAGGAGAGCACCGCAGCTCCATGAAGCACAAAATCTGGGATGAATGTGCTCTCTGAAAAATACCTGTCTGTGGTATAAACTACTGCTCATTCTCCATAGTAAAAGGAGAGGAGGGTCCCTTCATTCCTGATCCCAAAGCCTGGGCTCAGATGCTTGTCTGCAGCTGAGCTATTTCATTTCGGACCTCTCAGATCCCCGGCAGATCGGTCACTGGGGAGTTTGGGGTGTCATTCATCCGAGCAGATGTTGGTCTGTGCCATTGGCTGGACCTGCCAGGAGCCCAGACATGAGTGTAGAGCACATGGCTCAGGCGGGGGACAACAGTCCTTCACCATGAGTGAGGAAATCCCACTCCAGAGTGGGGTGGGTACACATCACTGTGCGGTGCTGGTGCTCAGCCCTCCAGGAGAGCATGCCCACCTACTTGGGAAAACTCCAGCAAGGGAGCCAATAAAAAACAGCTGTTCCAGGGATCTGCATCTTTCCCCGGCTTCAAATAGGTCTAACTGCAAACCGAGCTGAACTTTCCTGAGCAGGAGCTCAGTCACTGCAGCCACCCCTTCCCTCCTGCCCCCCATTTCTTTTCCTGTCGCTACAGTCACAACGTGTCTCTCCTCCTGCAGCTCTCCAAAGAGATCTCTGGGGGTCACCAGAATGAATATTACCAGGAAGACGAACAGCCAGATGTGAGCACCAAGCAGCATGAGGCATCAGAAACCAGCAGTGTCCGGGCAGAGAGTCCTGTGCCAGAGCAGCCAGCACTTGCCTCGCACTCCTCCAGTGCTGAGGAAACAGAGACTGTCCCACAGGGCTCCATAGCTTCCACTGTCATCTTCGACCAGGAAGAGAAAGAGGAAGAAAAGGAAGCAGAGGCTGGACAGGAGAAAGAAGTGAAATCAATCCTCAGGACAGACAGGCACGCGGCAGATGATGGCTACAAAGCTGTGTGGTTTAAGACTGATGTGGACCCTGAAGCTGGAGAGAGGGTTGAGGTGATTGAGGACAATGCAGAAGATGATGATGGTGATGGTGATGGTGATGATGATGATGATGACAGTGACCAAGATCTGCAGAAGAATGAGGAGGAGGAAGAAGGCTCTGACACAGGCGGTCACCACCAAGAGCTGGGAGTGTCCTTTGCCTCAGAGAGCTCGTCACCCCCAGCAGCAGAGGTGACAATCAACATGTCTCACACAGGTGCAGGGACAGATGACACTGAGTTATAATGGAAATTGGGTACATACCCCCAAAATGGGACAATCTCAGCTTCTTTGCTGACATGAAGCCCATCTTTCTGCTCAGGAGGAAAACTGAAATGCGGAAGGATGAGGTTATCTGTCCTGCTCCTCCGAATGCAGCAAATAAGGCCAGAAGAGATTTCAGCAAAATTAACCCTTTAGTGAGACCTTGGAATATCACTTAGGATTTGCAGGGTGAAGCATTTCATCTTTCCGCCTTCCTGCCTGTTCCCCCCAGGTTCCTTAACACCGCCTTTCTCTGCAGGCACAGCAGAGCTGTAGCTGACCTGGCCTGGCAGCAGCCAGTCCCTCTGAGCCTGCAGGTGCTCCTGTGACTGTGCAGGAGCTTGCCCCAGGGCCTGGCTCTGCTCTGTGCTCCCAGCACAGGCAGCTGGAATGTGCCACCAGGTCCTCGTCCTGCCCGCCAGCAGGTTCCACGCTCAGGACCTGCTGTTTCCTCTGGCACTGGTAAACAAGCGCTGATCACGCGTTCTTTACTGAAGGACTTTGCCATCAATTTGCTGTGTCATAAAACCACTAATTGTGCAGTTCTTCAGCTGCCTATCTGCTGTCTGTCAGGCAAAAGAGCCCCTGAGATTGTGGCTTCAAGAGCCAAGTCAGCGCTCTGTTTCCAGGTAGCAGAGGGAGGGAAATGTTTGATGTTCTTTGCCCCTCCCACCAACCAATCTCTTCCCCCCAAAAGCTGGGCTGGTTTCCACTGGCTCAGAGCACGGCTGTGTGCATTTGCATCTTCTGATCATCGGCACAAGATTTGTGCTGCTCCTGGAGAAAGAACCCGAAGGATGACTGCTGGGATCTGCAGGTACATCAGAGCACAGATGATTCCCAAGGAGGCTTTTATCCTCTCAGGCCATACACGTCCCTGTCCCAGTGTTCCAGGGCTTGGTCCTGCTCTCTTGTCTCCGAGGAATGCTGCCCTGGCAGCCTGGAGTTCAGGAGCTGTCCTTGTGCTGAAGGTCAAGCCCAAAACCTGGGAAGCTTCCCGACTTGCTGCAGCAAAGCTGTTTGCCCAGGAATTACACGGGTGGGGAGGGAGGGCTGGGAGTGTGCCCTGTGTTTGCAGGCAGAGCTCACTTCTTCCAGCTCTTACCTGTTCAAGCCTCCAGCCCCTGTGTTCTTGACTCCTGTCTTTTCAGAAAAAAATGAAGAAAAATGTGTAAGGAACAGGAAGAAAACGTAACCTTTTAAGTCCGAGTCCATCTGAGCCTGCCCTCCATCTGGTTGGGTTGGGTTTGTTCGCTGAGGCTGGGAAGGGTGACAGACTTTTTGTACCACTGTACGACAATCACGTTCATTTATAAAAGTCTGCGTGAGAAAGAAAAATGTAATGATAGAAATGTTTTTAGAAAATTGGATCCTCTTAAGTGGTTTTTGATGGCAAATAAATATCTAAGTACCTTGAAAATCTCATCTTTACACTCTAGAGACATTCAAGTGCTTTTGGGAGTTTAACTCTTCTCAGCCTCCAGGGGAAACTCTAAAGCTGAATTGAAACCAGCAGGTGCAAGCAGGGAATTGGAAAAATCAAGTAAATACAGATATTTTAGCTGCAGGAAGTAACAGAAACAGGCCAAAAAAACCCCAGGTGTCTGAAAATTCATTTCTGCTCAGATTCTGTCCCCGTTTAGAACTGAATAACCTCACACATTTCATCAAGTCAAATTGATAACTGACAGCAAATGCAGCCTTTTGGTTTTTTTTTTTTTTTTTTGCTTCCAAGAGAAAAATGCTTTTGGCACATGGCTTTCCAGGGTGCAGAGGACACTTGTTGGTTTAGTTTTCAAGGGATGGAAAAGAACGGGAGACCTTTCCCTTTGTATGTAGCATAGCAGAACGATCTAGCATTTATAAACTTCTAAATGATAAGCAGTCAGACATAACAGACCTGTTTTATCCTGATTCCCCTTGCATATTGAGCGGCCTTAGCTCCAGAAGGGATTCTTTTTCCTTCAAGGAAGAAGTCAATACGATTTTATTCTGGTTTGTATAATTTATTTTTTCATGAGTTGGTTGCTAAGTCCTCATGGAAATAAAACTGACCACAGCAGTAATTGCAAACTTAAAGAAATAGGATCAACTCCTTCACATGGGCTTTAAGCAAATTATGGCCTTTCCTTTTTATGAATACGAATTTTATCCAGTCAACAGTAACAGCACTTCACCATCAAATTCCAAGGAACAAATCTGGAGCTATAACAACAATTGAGGCTGCAGAAATGACCCAGTAGTAATACTTGGATAGAAACTGTATTCCTCTGCTCTTTTTGCACAGAGAGGTTGCTGCAATGAAGGACAGATATTGGAGGTTTGGGTTACCCCTTGATTTGTGTAAACTGAGATAAACACTTGCAGGATAAACCTTAATGAAATAGCTGAAAAATGTAAGACACCATATTATACTTGATGTTCTGCTCAGATTTATATATCTTTATGCATATGTTATGGGTGATGCTCCCAATCCATAATCTTCCTGTTCATTTTCTTTTGGATGCTGCAGCCTGCTGGACTGGGGGAGCTGTTCCTTTCCATTTCCATGTAATTTTCTGTATTTCATTAATTCTCCGTGAAAATCTGCTTTGAATAAAAAGGCCCATGAGGATACTGATGACATCCCAGGTTCCTGGGATTCACGTGTGTGTGTTCAGAGCAAGGATTGTTTTGGCTGGCAGAAGCTGCACCAGCCTCCCAGGAATCTCAGTCTGGGTTTGTCTTTTCTCCCCATTCTCCTTGGTTTGGGGGTGCAGTGCAGTCCTGCCCTGGATATCTCCCAGAAGAGTTTTGGGGGATAAAAGGATTCTTTGATATGCCGCAATATTCCTCTAGAACTCGATCAAAAAGCATAATAACATGCCGATGTGTTTTTTATAGGTTCATTTGCATTGGTTAACTACAGCAAATTATTGAGAAGGGGCTAAAGCAGGCCTTGGTTGGAGCTGGCTGCTCTTCTTTATTGTCTCTTCATTCTTTGAATTTCTTTGAATTTTTTCTTAAGCAATTCCTGCAATTAAGATATATGAGGAGAACAGCATTCTTGCCCTGCTGAATTGGGAAATCCAAGTCCAATTCCTAGGAGAGATTGAGGGGATGGGGAGCTGAGCCTCAGGCTGGGTGTTGGCAGTGGGAATTCAGTGAGGAGGGGAGAGAGGAGATCCTCCGAAAGTGTTTGAAGCCAATTCTGCTGGGTTTGGCTGCCACCACCCCCAAGAAATAATCCTGGTTAAAGGGGACTTGAGGAACCTGTGCTGAGAACCCCAAATTCCAGCCAGGAATGCTGGGCATGGCCAGACCTTTGGGACACTGCCTGATCCAGAGAGTTTTCCGATTATAGCCTCTTGTGCTCAGCACCTGACAGCTCATTAGAGTGCCACAGGCTGAAAGTCCCATGGGAGC
>VZRL01002896.1:98198-108781 GCA_013397895.1 Origma solitaria | reverse complement strand
GTCCCGCTCCCGCTCCATGTCCCGCTCCCTGTCCCGGTCCCGGTCCCTGTCCCGCTCCATGTCCCGCTCCCTGTCCCGGTCCCGGTCCCGCTCCCGGTGGGAAGCGCCCCTGGTGCTCGGAGCTGCAGTACCGGATGTCCCCACAAGGCGGCAGCACTGAGCTCGTAGAGGGCACGGCGCATGCGTGGCTTTTACGGGGTTGCTGCTGAGCCCCGATTTAATCGCATCCCAAATCCCATCCCAAATCCCACACTTCGGCTGTTCCAGCGGGAGGAGAGGGAAAGAACTCCGAATACACGAAGCTGTTTCTAGTTCCTTCATACCGATCACCTGTCTAACCTTTTCAAGCCCTTTATTGTTTCATTTATATACAAAAACGTTGTGTTTTTATTTTCAAGCCCTATGGATCCATATTCAGAATTCGTTATAGTCTAAAATCCTCTCTATAGCACCGCAGATTTATTTTAAAATAAATTAATAGTATTTTTCAGTATATATAAAAATGAGAATCTTTACACTCTTTATCATTTTACACATAAATGAATTTTCAGGCATTTTGGGGCTATAACCTCCCTCTTTTGGGGGAGCCCCACCTGTTCCCGTCTCCCACTCACCTGCTCCCCCACCACAGACACTGGGGCGACACCATCACCCCCCAGACTCCCCCACCTCTCTTTTTCCTCCCTTCCAGAGGAGGCACAAAACAAGTCCAAGTGCTCAGTGCTTCCATAAGCAGCATGTGGACCTCCCCCCAAAAAAGGGGGGAAAAATCAAGGGAGGAGTCCCCCCAGCTCCTGCCCCGCAGGCCAGCAGCTGCCCCACGGCACAGGAAGCGTCCCCAAGGATGGGGTCTCATTTCCCCTCAGGCTCCACCACGTTCCCCCTCCACTCTGGGCAGTGGAGTCTCCATCTCCAGGAGATGTCTGATCCCTTCCCTAGGCTGCTGCTGCTGGAGGGAGATCCTTGGGAGGCTCCCGGACATGGCTGGGCCGTGTTGGATTCTGCGCTCCCAGAGCTACCCGACAGCTCTGGCCCTGCCAGGGGAGCTGAAGTAAAGCCTGGAAATGTGAAGAGTAAACTGAAAAAACAACCCCAAACCTCACCCACTCAATAGTAAAAAGCTCTGAACCGGCTGTGGCAGGACGTGTCCCCCTCCCATGGCTGGCGCATAGATAACTCAGATTGAGTCAAAAGCCCAGCAAGAGTTTATCTCTTGGTGCCCGACAGTCTGAGATCTCTGACCTTGAATCCACATTTTGTATGGAGAGAAGATGTGGAGAGAGATGAAAGAAATGAGTGCGTGACCAAAAGACACACTTTTACACTATAAAAGACACACGAAATATCACAGAGGCAGAAGCTTTTCTACATGGACACGGAGCGTGAAAAAGCTTCTCCCTGGAGTCTGAATGCAGCTGTGTGGTAACTTCCTGAGGACTGAGTGAGGATTCCATCACCAAATTGGAGTTTGGTAAGGTACATTGGTTTCCTAAATTGTATGTTCCTTGCTAGCAATAATAATAATAATAATAATAATAATAATAATAATAATAATAATAATAATAATAATAATAATAGATACCTTTTTAATAATAATAGGTACCTTTTCGCGTGCTGCATTTTTAGCTACTCGTAGTTTTGCATTTGTTTTGTGTAGTATATAGTTTGTCCCGAGTCCTATGTCTGTTATTTACTGTGTCTAATAAATGATAATTTATGTCATATTAGACCTAATTGGCCATTATTAAAGAACCTCCCCAATAAGAGCTCCTGCCTGCTGCCAAAGGCCTGGGCAAAGGCAGAAATTTAGCTAAGCTCTTGTCTCCATTCCTAACACCGGCACAGCTGCCAGCTGATGCCATTGAATTCCCCGTCTCCAAAATCCCTGGTTGTCCTTGGCCGTGGGGCTTTTGCTGTCACACAGTTAGGAGGGACATCTGGCCAGCTGCACTGAGCAGGAGAGATGCCATGGGGCTGCTGGAAAACTTCCCACTGGAAGCGAGGCAGGAATAGGTGAATTGGGAGCACCACCTCAAAACACAGTAGGGACAAAGCCTGTGACATTCCACTGCCTCCGTGTGAGGTGAGCACGCAGCCTGCACACCCCAGCGCGGATGGGAATCCCTGCACGAGGTTTTCCAGCTACTCCAGGGCCCACGCTGGGGCCAGCAAGGGCATCCCCAAGGGTGTTCCTGTTATCCCCGCAGCCCCCACTCGTGGCATTATCCTGCCCAAAAAACACACGCACCTACGGTCCCTCTGCCTCCATCACAGCTCTCACTTCAGCCTCCTCCCAGGCACAAGTGTTCTGGAAAGAGGAACTAAGGAGCAAAACCAAGGGAAGTGAATCCGTCTATATGGAAGGAGTCGCAGTTTTCACGGCAGAAACTTCTTTAACTGTTTATTCCCCAAAACTTGCAGCACCTGCCCTGTGCTGCTAAAACGGAAGGCCAGCCAGGCACCAGCTGGGCAGAGCTGGATCAGTATCCTCAGCACCTGTGGCCCAGCATTCCCAAGCAGGGGGAGCTTTCCCCGGCTGGGGATGCTGCAGATGCTGGGAGAAGGGCAGGAACGGGGCAGAGGAGGCTGCAGAGGGCCCTAATGTAGATGTGGGGGCAGAGGGAGGGACAGACACTTTCCTGCTCCCCAACCCCTGGTCTCGGTTCCACTCTGTCATTTCTCACATGCCTCAGCTCTCACTTCTCCTTTCCCTTTTGTCAATTCCCTCAGCCAGCTCATTTTCCCAGCTCCCGTCACGCTGCTCGGACTGCTGAGATGGACTGGGTGCTCTGGGGGGTCTTGCTCACCTGGGCACCGCTGGCGTGGGTGACAGAGGCTGGGCAGTCCCAGGAGCTCTCCTTCCCTTTGGGGTTTGGGGGGTGCAGCAAGTCCTCGAAGCTCTCACGTCTGGAAGTCCTGCCGGGAGGGGGCTGGGATAACCTCAGGAATTTGGATATGGGCAGAGTCATCAACCTGGGCTACTCGCAGTGCAAGACCACAGAAGACGGATCTTACATCATCCCGGACGAGGTCTTCACTATCCCCCGCAAGCAGAGCAACCTGGACATCAACTCCGAGATCATCGAGTCCTGGAAGGATTACCAGAGCATCACCTCTGCCTCCATCAACCTGGAGCTGTCTCTCTTCTCCTCCATCAACGGCAAGTTCTCCAGCGACTTCCACCGCACCAAGACGCACCACGTGAGGGACCAGTCCGTCACCACCCGGGTGCAGGTCAGGAACCTGGTTTACACCGCCAAGGTCGACCCCGAGGCGGCCCTGGACAAGGCCTTCAAGAAGCAGCTGCTGACCATCGCCGGACACCTGGAGAACAACCAGACCCAGATGGCGGATTTTCTGGCCGAGGTGCTGGTGCTCAACTACGGCACCCACGCCATCACCTCCGTGGATGCGGGAGCCGCCTTGGTGCAGGAAGACCAGATCAAGGCGACCTTCCTGAAGGACAGCTGGGCCACACGCAGTGCTGTCACCGCCTCGGCCGGCGTGGCCTTCCA
The DNA here is from genome assembly GCA_013397895.1 of Origma solitaria. Lineage (NCBI taxonomy): Eukaryota > Metazoa > Chordata > Aves > Passeriformes > Acanthizidae > Origma > Origma solitaria. Next base: position 105,266 of record VZRL01002896.1, on the reverse strand, counting down.
CAGCATCGTCAGTGTGGGAACCAAGGAATCCCTGGACATCAGCTCTGGCTTCACTAAGCAGTACCTGGAGAACCGCACCAACTCCAGGGTGGAGAGCATCGGCGGGACCCCCTTTTACCCAGGCATCACCCTCAAGACGTGGCAGGAGAGGATTCAAAACCAGCTGGTGGCCCTGGACCGCTCGGGGCTGCCGCTGTACTTCTTCATCAAGCCGAGCGCGGTGCCGGAGCTGCCGGCGCCCACGGTGTGGAGGGTGGCCCGGCGGGTGGAGCTGGCCATCCGCCGCTACTACACCTTCAACACCGCCCTGGGCTGCACCGACGCCTCCTCGCCCAACTTCAACTTCCACGCCAACACTGATGACGGCTCCTGCGAGGGCGCCATGGCTAACTTCACCTTCGGGGGAGTGTTCCAGGAGTGCGTTGGCCTGGCCGGCCCCGACACCGGCGCGCTGTGCCAGGCGCTGGAGCAGAAGAACCCTCTCACCGGGGCTTTCTCCTGCCCTGCCACCTACACCCCGGTGCTGCTGGGCGTGCAGGAGCGGGAGGAGGGCCACAGCCACCTGGAGTGCCACAAGAAGTGCACCCTGGGCATATTCTGCCACCACGAGTGCCAGGACGTCTTCTGGCTGTCCCGGGTGCAGTTCAGCGCCTACTGGTGCACCGCGAGTGGGCCGGTGGCTCCGAACTCGGGATACCTCTTTGGGGGGCTGTTCAGCACCCACAGCGCCAACCCCATCACCGGAGCCCAGTCCTGCCCCTCGGGCTACTTCCCACTGAAGCTGTTCGGCGAGCTCAGCGTGTGCGTGAGCCAGGATTACGAGGGGGGGGCCGACTACGCGGTGCCCTTTGGGGGCTTCTTCAGCTGCCAGGTAGGGAACCCCCTGGCCGGGCAGCACCGGGGCACGTCCGAGGACCCCCACGCCAAGGGCTGTCCCCCGGGCTTCAGCCAGCACCTGGCACTCATCAGCGACAGCTGCCAGGTGCAGTTCTGCGTCCAGGCCGGGCTCCTCACGGGGGGCTCGCTGCCGCCCGCCCGCCTGCCCCCCTTCACCCGGCGCCCCGCCAACCTGCCGGCCGTGGACACGCTGCTGGTGCGGGACGGGGACAGCACCTGGGTGAGGGACGGACAGAGCCACGTGTGGCGGCTGGCGCGGCCCGAGGAGGTGCAGCGCGTGGCCGAAATGGTCAGGGGCCAGGGGCTGTCGGGGGCTGAGGTGGCTGGAGTCACCGCGGCCGTGCTGGCAGGGCTGGCCACTGTCCTGGGAACAGCCTGGTACGGCCGCCGGCGCTATAGGGCCAGGGGGTACCGCGCGCTGGGCACAGGGGACAGCCCGGCTCCCGCCAGCCCCGAGCACGCCACAGTGCTGAGCGTGGGCGAGGGGTACCAGCAAGAGCCGGAGGGGACGGTGCCCTGACTGCCCCCTCCCCTTGTGCCCCAAATCCCCAAACCCGCAGGAAAAGGAGGGAGCGGAGGGGCCCCGGGGAGGGTTCTGTCCCAAATCCTGCATGCTGCAAGCTGCAACCCCCGTCTCCATGTATATCTATCGGGATAGATATACACACGCATGCAGAGAGGCACGGAGCAGTTTTATTTCAGCCAGCAACTCATCACGTAGTCAACAGAGCATTAAAAAAAGGAAAAAAAGTCACGTTGTAGAAAGACTTACTCACAGTAAGAGCCATCGGGCTGGCACCGTGGGGGGTGGGGACCCTCCCCTTTCTCGCCCAGAGGGTTTTGCATAGCTCCAGACAGGCTTTGTCTGCACTGGGGAAAACCCAGGGCGTGCGTGGAGGAGAAATCACAGGGATCAGAGCCACCCAAACCGGGGGTGTGCCTGGGGAAAGAGGGTTTCTCCCTTGAGGTAGTACATAACAACCCACGCTGAGGGCGGCTGGGGACAGATCGGTGCAAAGGGACATCACGGGGACTCAGGGTGCCTGGCCCTGCCCACAGTACCTCTGGCTCGCCTGGCCACACAGATGACTGACAGAAGACAACGGAGAGGTCAGGCCGTGCAGGGACCACCAGAGTCCCCTGCCATCCGCTTTATTGACCCCCAGCCCCTCCGCGGGGTGGCCGCGGGGGTGACGGACCCTCCAGGCCACGGAGAGGAAAAACAGCAACGACAACAGAACGATGCACAGCAGGATGGGCCCCCCTCCCACCAGCACACAGGGCCAGGGACACCCCAGCACCTGGCACAGGTGGCTCCCAGAGGCCCCACGAATCCCTGGTTTGGGATGGAGGGGTCCTCACAGACCATCTGGCTCCTAACCCCCTGCCCTGGGCAGGGACACCTTCCACCAGCCCAGGGCCCTCAGAGGCCCAGCCACGCTGGGGGGCTGGCAGGGACCCCCAGAGCCTTGGAACACACTTTCCCCCACCCCCATCACCCACACTCTCCTACCCACACCACCCTCCTGGCCCAGCCCGTGCCAAACCCTCACCGGCCACCTTCTCCTCCGGACCCCACCAAAGCCTCTCTGGGGGCAAGAAGGGGAACAGTTCTCACCCCACCTGCACCTAGCCCCATGGGGACCCACAGGTGACAGCCCTCCCCTGGGGCAGAGCCCTGTTGGGGTGGGGGGACCCACAGCCCCTGTCCCAACCCCAAGCACCACCGTGCCCAGCCCCAGCCTGGCTGCAGCGCCACGTTCTCCCAGGCTGCCTCCCCAGATGCCCCCCCCATATGTACATATATACGACAAAACCCCAAAACACGAGGTATATAGAAATTCCAACGCGGGGACGCCCCCATACGAACAGTTCAAGGAACCCACTGCGGGGGGGTGGGATGTCATTGTCCCTCCCCCACCACTTCCTACCACCCACCGGCCCCTCCCTGGCATGCAGAGGCAGGGGCAGCCCACACAAGGGGACCCCGCAGGGCACAGCTCAGACACAGCCAAGAGGAGCAGGGGGCGCAGGGCTGGGGGGCAGCTGAGGCAGCCCAGGGCCCCCCAGCCTCCATGGACACAGGAGACCAGCGGGCAGGTACCGGACAGAACGAACAAACAAACAAACGTCAGAGGGACGAGGCAGAGCAAGGGGGACTCCCGCGGCCCCAGAGCCCACCCCAAGCCAGGTCCCAGCCCCAGGTGGCCGTCAGAGGTGCTGGGTCAGGTTGGGACTGGCATGGATGAGGAGAGAGGGGAGCCTGGCACCCCCCAAGCCCTCAGCATAGTGACAGCGAGGGCAGGACACCATCCAGAGGCGTGGCCTAGCCAGCCTGAAGCCCCACAGCCACGTGTGGGGATGTTCCTGCCCTGCAGGAGTGAAGGGGATGGCCAAAAGGACCCTCTCCCACATTCCCAGCCAGCCTGGGGCACTACATGGCTGCCTCTAGGAGCAGGGGCCTCCAGCTGTGCCCTGAAAAGCCCCCAGGCAGGTATCTCCAGCAGCTTTATCCTGGTGGGTGCCGGCACAGGCAACCCTCTCCTTGCCTCCTCGCCACGGTCTCAGTCCTTCTCCTGCGCCAGGCTCTCCTCGGTGATGCCCTGAGCCGCCAGCTCAGCCAGGACATTGTCCAGGTAGTTGATGTCGGGGTAGCCGTGGCCGGTGAGGTTGGAGCCGAACTCTGTCTTGTGGTGGATCTCGTTCCAGATCACCGTGTCCGACTCACCCGTGGTGCTGGAGGTGCCGATGGCAAAGATCAGGCGCCGGTCCCAGGCCACCAGCAGCAACTTCAGTACCTGTGGAGGCCAGCAAAAGTGGCAACGTGGGCAACCCACGCGCAAACCCTCCCAGAGCACCCCAGCACAGGCTCCAGCCACAACAGAGGGGCCAGGCTGCTGAGCCTGCACAGGAAGGTCGCAGGGCTCCTGCAGAGCCTGCTGGATGGGCTGTGGGAAAACCTCCACCCACATTCCCCTGCTTAAGCCACGTTTGCTTTTCCCACCCTGGCACACCTTGGCCAGCTCACCTTCCTGCCCTTCTCGCTGTCTGGCAGGTAGCAGTGCCGGGGAAAGCCACGGGCCGTGAAGCTCTTCCCGGGGTTTGGATGCTCTGGTCCCTGCGATGTGGGAAGTGGGAGAAGAAAACCCTTCTGGAGCTCAAAAGGATGCTCTGGGCACAAGGCAACCCCCCAAGCCTCCATCCCCCTGCCACCAAGCAGACAGGGACAGCCCTTTCGTGCAGACACACCCCAGCCTTCCCACAACATCCTTACGGACAGGCAGCTCCTGAGTCAAGGCATGAGCTGCAGCGTGACCTGGGGGTGGCACAGCAGTGACAAGGGCCGCCAGCCCCCCAGGGGATCCCCCCCAGACGCACCTGCACCCCCGGGGGGATGTTGTAGATGATGCGGATGGTTTTGCAGTCGGCGTGGCCGGGCAGCGCGTGGGGGATGATGTGATATTCCATCTTCCCGGGAGGCTGCGTCCCCGTCTTCACCCCATAGATGGTTTTGCAGGTGGGACACTGCAGACTCCCATCCTTAGAGCAGGAAAAGGGGGAAACAGTGAAACCAGTATCCCCAGCACCGAGCCATGCGAGGCACTGGGTCCCTGAGCAGCACTGAACGCTGTTTTAATTGGGAAAAGCATAATTTCAAAAACTCTCAGGAAGCCTGGGATAGGGCTGGGAAAATTTACTACTCGACTTCAACCAAAAAACTGAGGTCTGCATTTCTCTTCCCCATCAGTCTCCCAGTCCTCATTGCTTTCCCTAGCTCTGATTTGGTGGTTTGCTTTGTTTTGTTTTTTCAAAGAGGAAAATACAATGAATATTAAACATCTCCAAACAGTGCTTTTTCCAGGGAATGTCAAGCATGAGGGGTATTTGCAAAAACCCTGCCATGGCTGGAGAAACACTGCCTGGCACCAGATTCCAGGTAGCTCTGCTCAAACATGCAGGGATCAAAGTCCACCCTGGGATGGAAAACAAGCACATAAAACTGGGCATAGTGGGGGGAAACACACCCACACAACTCGGGACTCTGATTTAGCAGTCCCCAAGTGCTTGCTGCTGATAAAAATTAAACCCTGCATCAGGATGGGAGCTTAGAGTCCTCCTCCAGGGCAGCCAGGCTGGAGCTCTGTCCCACTGAGAGCTTGTGGGGGGCCGAGCTGGGGGTCCTCGAGTCCCCCGGAGCTGCACCCTGTCACCTTGTTGCCGTTGTTGTACATGGCCACCAGGCAGTGGAGGTGGAAGACGTGGCTGCACTTGACCAGCTTCCCCACGAGGTCAGGCTTGACGGCCGGCTGGGGCCCCTTGTAGCCAGAGGGGGCAGAGAGCCGCTCCATGCAGATGGTGCAGTCCTGTGCCGGAGGGGAGGACAGGGATCAGCGGCACGGGTGCTGATGGGCTGCCCTGCCCTCGCCCAGGGGCCAGCACCCACCGCCGGGCCAGGCTGTCACCCTGCCGGGGCTGTGCATGCAGCACACAGCCCCGCTCTGGGGACAGGGCAGTGCCACACAGGGTAGTGGGACATCCCTGCATGGCACGTGCCCCAGGGCAAAGCCCCCCGGGACACCCAAGCACAGCCTTGCCCTGCTGTTCGCACCTCATCCGGGGGATGCCGCACCTTCTGCAGGTATTTCTTCAGCACCTCCTCTGGGGTTTTACCTGCGGGAGAGTGGGAGTCACAGGATGGGAGAAACGCACTGCCAGGCACAGTAGAGGGGACGGGGGGCACAGGGGAACCAGGAAGAGCGGGGGGAGAGTCCCTCTTACCCTTCTTGGCCTGTTTCTTGGTGGTCTTGCGGCAGGAGTGGGAGATGCCGGGGATGGACTGGATCTCGCTCTTGCTGACGGGCGGGGGGTGCAGCACCAGCTTGGGGGGCCGGGTCAGGCACACGGGCAGCCCGGCCGCGCTCATGAGGATCCCCGTGATCCCTGCACAGCGGGATAACAAATGGCACCGGGAAAAACAGCCACACTCTCGAGCCCAGGTGCTCCCCAAAACCCGCCCCGCTGGGACTGTTTGTCCCCCCACCCCGGGGGAACCAGCACCCGCTGCGGCCCCATCCTCACCCGCCAGTGCTGGGTTCACAGGGCTGGAGCCGGTGAGGTTCTTCACAGGGACAGTGGGGACCCTGAGGGGAGCCAGCAGAGACCACGTCAGGACGGGCAGGAGGCACCCACGTCCCCACAGGGCCCAGGGCCACACAACAGTTGCCTGAGCAACTGCACAGGCCCTGGCTGGAAACAGAGAATCCCCCGATGGGGCAACGTGCCCCTCCCTGCCCCACCACCGCCTTTCAGCTGGCGCTTTAGAAACCCTGCCTGTATCTCCATTCATGGCCCCTTTTTGTCACAGCTCCCCGGGCCAGTCTGTTGTTTCTTTTCCTCTTTTCTCCTATGGCCACATCACTGCCACAGCTCTTTTCCCCCCTCCCCTTGAGGCTCTCTTCCATGGGAAAGTTTCCTGGTAGGTCAGGAGCAGAGGGAAGGGGGAGGATGGAGAGGGAGAGGAAAGGGGCCAGGCTGCGACAGAAGGCTGACGGCAGAGCCAGACAAAGGGGACAAACAGGCCCATTAAATGTCCACCCCATCACAAAAAAGTGTCTTTGGAGGGCGGCGGTCTGGAGGGACCCCTTCTCATGGGGATTGAATGGCTTTTCTTTGGGCCTTTCGCAGTCCCCCAGCCAAGCCCTGACTCCAAGAGAAGGAGCAGCCTCAGCCTCTTCATTGAGATGCAGGAGCCACCCTATCCCGACTCCGGTCCCCAGGCACCTGCGGGGAAGGCAAGGGGCCCAGCAGAGCCCTCCACCCTCCACCGGAGGTGGGAGACCACCGAGGTGTCACCCACCAGGCTCAGGGGTGACAGACCCCTGCAGAGGGGGCTGCAGGGAGAGGGAAAAGTCCATGCTGTCCCTTCCTCCACCAGGCACCCTGTGGCTGGCAGGAGCAGGACTCACCCGGAGGCAATGAGCACGCGGGACTGGGCGATGGCCAGGCGCTGCAGGTGGCTGCGGTTCAGGGTGCCGAGGCCGGGCCGGGAGGCTTTGCCGCTGCCCACGCCAGGGGGGCTGCCAGAGGCGCCAGCCGAGCTCAGGGCAGGCGTGCTGGCAGCCTGCCGCCGGCCCCCCTGCGCCGCCAGCGGCTTCAGCGAGCCGCGCACCA
>VZRL01002896.1:75337-95047 GCA_013397895.1 Origma solitaria | reverse complement strand
CCTGTATCCCCATCCTGCACCCCGCGTCGCCCGTGTCCCCGCACCCCCTGTGCTCCCACCCTGCTCCCCTGGGACCCGTTCCAATGTCCCTGTACCCCCACCCTGCTCACCTGGGACCCCTCCCAGTGTCTCCATCCCCCGCCCCGCAGCCCGAAGACCCCCCGGACGCCTAAGCAGGTCTGCAGCCCAGGGAGCCCCTGGTGCACACCCAGCGATAGGATTCAGGGTGCTGGTGGGTCACAGGGATCCTGCTTCGTGTCCTGTGACAGAGAAATGTGGTCCAAGAGATTGTTCAGGGAGCAGCCGCCTGAGCTGCCCTTACCTGTGGCCCATGACACACAAAAATGGGTTCAAAGCCCAAAATTGCCTCGTGTCTGAGGGGCATTTGGGCTGTAACCCCAGCTCCTGCACCCCAGCTCTGCCAGCTGCCTGCCCAGCTGCTTCTGCTGTGACATGGGCACCTCTGTGCTGTGACTACCCTCGGACTGGAGCAGCCAGTGCTGGCCCTTCCCTACAGGCCAGAAAAACATTCCTGGGCTTGTTTTTCCGTGGATCCCCATGAGCAGCTTCCCATGGCAGCCCTGAATGGCAGGATGCTGGTGACAGGCTGGTCTCACCTCCTTTTGTGCTCCTGTGCTCAGACACACCAAACACTGATTTCCTTAAACACTTGGCCTTTCCTGGTTCAGGAGAACTGTACAAATTGCACCTGTGTCCCAAGTTTTGCAGCACCAGGAAATCCCCCAGTCCGTGGTCCACCTCGGCTTGGAGGCAACTCATCCCCAAGCAGATGGTGAAGCTCCTCTCCTGACAAACCTGTTTCCCAGGCACTGCCCATCCTGCTGAGCGCCTGCCAGCAGCGCTTGTGGTGAGAAACCATTAGACAAGATCCAAAGAGTGGAAAAAACAAAGGAGAGAAAAAGGGGGAAGGAACAGGTGGGGACTAACTGCGGTGATGCCAGCTGGCGGGCGCTGCGGAGAGAGAGGATGAGGTGAACCACAAAAGTTCCTTTTTTTCCAGCTCACACTTGGAGAGATGTGGGGCTACGCTTGAGGCACATTTTCCTGCAAGAAGGGAGGGCTCCTGGCCCTTCCCAGGTAAGCAGCATAGCCACAGAGAGCCACTCCTCTGGGTTTTCACCTGTTCCTTTGAGGCAGACAAGTGCAGCCAAGGCCATGACGACGGGGAAACCCGGGGAAATCCTTTCCGCTGACTCAGGCGGGAGGAAAAGGCTTTCCTGCTATTAAAAAAGGAAAGTGTTGGTGAACATCCACCCACCCCAGCTCCAGCTCAGGATCAAGAAGTCAGGAGCCAGCGCTGCAATGCTGGCGTGGGACTGTGGGTGCAGCAGTGGGACCAGCACAGCTGAACCCTACTGGCCTCGGGGCCGTGGGCAAGGGGCAAACCCTTTCTCACCCAGCACCCAATGCCTGAGGTCAGGGAGCAGCCTCAGTCAGCTTGAAACATTTCCAGCCCCACAAAGTGTGCCCAGCCACACGTTAAGCCCTAAAAACATTTATTATTTTAAAATAAAAACACATCCATGGGTTGCTTTTGGTGGTTCCATCCCTGCCGCAATTTGGGAGCGCAGCCCTCCCTCCCCCACCCCACTTCCCTGTCCCCACCAGTACTGCGAATCTTTTCTCTCTTCCCAAAGCACAATGTTGGATGTTTTTGGTGGGTTCTCAGTTTGCAGCAGGCCATTGCAGGGGTCCTCAGCAGCATTAGCCACATGGGTACAACTGTCCTCCCCTCAAACTCCTAATTTCTACTTCCAAAATGAACAGCTTCAGTAGCCTTCGGCCACCCAGATCAACTTCACTTCGATCCATGGCAAAGTAAATCCAAAGGGCCTCCTGGCACAGTGGGAGCTCGGCTGTCAGGCGCCCCTGACCTCACCAAATCACTTCACTGGTGATTCCCTCAGGGCCGCAGCTGAAAAATCACATTAAATCCCAGCCAGCTGAGACATCACTGCCTCTGCACAGCATGGTGGGGGCTGGTTGGCAGGGAAAGGCCAGGAGTTGGAGCCTCTTGCTCAGCCAGATCACAGAGGTTTGGATTAATGGATTGCTTTTTCCCATTGTTTCTGGTTAGGGTGGCCATTCCCGAGCGTGGCGGCTGCTCCACAAACACAGGCGCACCCAGCTGGCAAGGTAAGAGGGAGGATGGTTGCAAAAGAGTTGTTTCCCACTGTTGGGCACAGCCCGGGGAAATCCCTGGGGCAGCACCGTCGTCCACCTTGGGTCTCTATAGCTGCTTCCACCCCGAGCATGACCGCAGCGCCGAGCTCAGCTCTGCCAGCAGCTGCTGTGGGAGGATCGAGTTGCAGCCCTGGCCGGCTCCCTGGGATCTGAAGGTCACCTCGTACCCAGCCTCCGCCGCCAGAGAAAAGGGGTCTGTTCCCACCTGGTTGGCCGGCGAGGTTCAAGGATACACTCCAGATGTCCCTGCCCAACCCTGGGAAGGTGAGGAGGATGTGAGCACCCGGCCACTGCTGAGCAGGAGGGTGCAAGGGGAGAAGAGCAAGGTGGCTTCAAGCACACAGCACCAGGAGAGACGAATACTTGTCAGAAAGGGGACTGACTAATCCTGAAAAAAATAATGGCCACAAATTGTTATTCCCGAGTGCAGGGAAGCATAAGCATTGAAATAATCCAGTCTGAGCTGCAAAGCCGAGAGCAGGCAGTAAGTGGCGATGAAGAAGGAGCACGTTCTTCCTCTCAGGCATCACCCCCAAAAAACCAGGCCCCAGAAAACCACCCTTGCCCTGACCCTGCAACCCCCTGTGTCCCGATGCGGCCAGTGGGGTGGGCAGGATGGCACTGGGGGCTCTGCCTCAGGTTGCTCTTTGTGCTCGCAGGGCCCCCACGCCTGTGCAGACGCTGCTGGCGCTGGGTGGGCGCTGTGCCCGGTGCTGTCCCCACCCGCCACCACAAAGCCGCTTTGTGCGGGGCCAGCGGGCACGTCCCAGCCTCCTCCCCGATCCGTGGCACCGGTCTCCCCCCATGCTGCCTGTCCTCTCGCAGGCCAGGGAGGAAGGCAGGGCCACACCAGGACAAGGCACAATCTCCTCCTCGTCCTCCCACCACCTTCTCCTTCATCCCCAGCTCCTTCACCTTCCCCGTGGCCCCCCAGTGGGTCACAACTCCCCCAAATCTCTCCCCCCCCGGGACTGATCCTTCTCTGGAGTGGGAATGGTGCAGCCCAGGCTCTCTGGTGAGGTTGACTGCCCCACCTCCCCCAAGAAGTACATCACCCTGATAGATCTCCCAGCCCTTTTATTCATTCAGCAGCCAGCAGCCATCACATCCCATCGGCAGGAGAACTGTGGCCCAGGAAGCTGTGAAACGTCCCAGAATTCCATAGGGTAAGCAATGCGGTTGGGGCTCTTAGATTCTCCCGTGCCATTCCCAGTCCTAAAATGACCTCTGAAGGCACTAACCTCCTTGCAGAAGGGCTTCTGAATCACAGCTAAAAGATCCTCTTTCAATTAAAAGATCCTCTCCATTACTATGTCCAAGCAGTTAAGAATTCCCCTCCTGATTGCCATTCCTGCTTCCCCCATCCCCAGAAAGCCCCCAAGCAGTTAGAGCAGAAATTCAATGAGCAGCCAACACAAGCTGGGCAGAAGGAAGGAGTCCACATGCAGGAGGCCAAGCCTTGTGCCTTGCAGCTGGGGGGCAGATCCCAAGACTCCTTTCACCAGGTGATGCTTTTCTGTCCCTTTGCTCCTGTCCTCCATCCACAAGAGCCCCAAGGAAGCTTCTGCCTGCCATAGGCAGCGTCCAAATTCCTAAGACATGGGCAGTGCCACTGGTCATGGCCTCCAGGCCCTGGGGCAAGCAGCAAAGCTGCATCCCAGGGGATAATTCCACCGCCCAGCAGAAAGAGCCCAAGGACCTCCCTGCTCCCTGCAGGGTAGACTGTGGCCTGTGCCTCAGTTTCCCCCCAGGGAGCAGCACCAAAAGCACAGGGATTAATGACATGGGTCCCTCCCCTCCGCGTCCCCCCCTTGGCTGTCAGCTGCCCTCTGAGCCTCGCAGAGGCAAGGAGCCCCAGCGGCACCCGAGCCCCCCTGCCCCGTGCTCGCCTTCAGGGGCTCTCGGCCAGGCCGGGGGCTGTTCCGCTGGCCGCGCTGGGCTTGGCGAGCTGCCGCAGGTCCCGCGCGGACCTCACGGCCCACTGGGCCAGCTCCCGCAGCACGCCCAGGCCCCGCAGCTTCTGCTCGAAGATGCTGAGGCGTGGCGGGGGCGGCGGCCCGTCCTCCTCCTCCTCTTCCTCCTCCTCGCCGGGGATCCCACGGCTCTCCAGCCGGAGCAGCTCCTCCAGGTGGTAGGTGAAGGCCGAGACCTGGAGCAGGACGGCCGCCAGTGCCCGGCCCAAGCCCGCATCGGCCTCGCCCAGCTGCTCCCGCTGCTCCTCCAGCATCTGGGCCAGCAGGGCGCGGAAGGCGCGGTAGGCCGCCAGGTTCTCCAGCAGCCGCTGGGTGCTCGTCTGCTCGTCCCAGCGCTCCACCGCCGCCAGCGGCACCCCCTCCACCGCCGCCACGCTGGCCGAGGCGTCCAAGCCCTGCCGCTCCACCTGCAGGGTGAGACCCGCCGGGGCTCAGCAGAGGCGGGAGAAGTGCGGGGCGAGCCCCCGGCGCCAGGCCCCGCAGGTGTCAGTGGGCCCAGATCCAGCAGCACTCCGTCCCCCATCCCTGCCGTGGGTCCAAGTCCTCACACCCCAGCACGGCTGCCCAGATCCCACCAGTGCTCCCAGCCCCGCGACAGCCAGAAGGAGCAGGGCAAACTCACGTAGGTGTCCAGGAGGTCGACGACATCCGCGCGCATCTTCCCGGCCAGGCGGATGGCGCGGCTGCAGAGGTCGCGGCGCCGGAGGGCACTGGAGTGGCTGTCTGCGGCCGCCATGGTCCGGGCAGCTGTCACGGCCACCAGGCTCCGGGCACAGCACCCGCCCGAGCCGGGGAGGACAATCCCTTGCTGAGCTGGTGCATTCCAGCCGGGAGCTCCGCTCACACGTCCGCTGGCCTGGCTCTCCCCCTCTTCCGTGCCTGGGGCCTGGCACCACGCTGCAAATTCCCGCCTCTGGGATCAACAGCGACAGATTATTTCCCTAATTCCCCCACGCATTGCTACTCCCAAGTCCCTTAACCAGAACTGTCTGGCCCGGCAGCAACAAGCTCCCAGCCGCGGCTGACCCACTCCTCCCTCCCAGCCACAAAGTGAGATTAGCAGCACAATAATCCGTCGGCTCATTCCAGAGCGCGGGAAACCACTGCCGGGAAGAGGTGAGCAAAGCCCGGACATTGCTCAACACCTCAGCCCGGGCAGCCGGCTGGGGCCCGAGCGGCCAAGCACTGCTTGAGGACAGCCCTCAGGCTGGAGATCCCACAGCAGCCCCAAGCCAAACTGCAACCCAAATCCTGGCAGAAGGATCTGTCCCCGACACTTCTAACCCCCCTTTCCTAGAGGGGGTCCTGCCCCAAAGAAGGGCTGAAGATAGGGGAAGATGTCCCAGCCAGCACAGGACAGGGCTGGCCACCCCACAGGTGAGCTGCACACACCAGGACAAAAACAGCCCTTCATGCTGGGTTGGTTTTTCCTCAGTATGTTTATTTTGGTTATGCATTACCCAGATTAAGAGGGAAAAAAACCCCAGGAGTTGAAAAGCAGCTTCCCATGAACACCACAGTGTGCCTGGCTGGGGGTCCCAGGGCTGGGAGGTCCCCACATGCCCAGTGGCCTCCTTGCCACCCCATGGCTACTGCAGAAGCTGCTGAGCTTGGGGAGCCCCTGGCCACGGCCACCCCCAGCCCCAGCCCGGTAGCCCAAGGCCCCCAAAGTGCTGCCTGCGCCAAAAGGCCCTGCGCCCCCTCCAATCCCTCCCCGGGAGGAGAAAAAAAAATAAATACAGGGGAAAAAAATACAAAAAAGTTTATTGCAAACTACTACAATAATTTATTGAAGCAAACTGCATGCGAGTGAAGGAGAGACATCGAGGGGAGGAGGAGCTGCAGGAGGGCTGTGTCAGTTTTACGGCTTCAGAGGGGTGTGGGAAAGGAGCTACACATCTCTCCCGCATCAGGGGCGAGCAGGCTGTGGTTAGAGGACAGACAGGCACCTGGCCACGGCCAGAAAAAGAAAAGGGAGAGCTACAAGAGGGGTCATGGAAGGACGAGGTGGGGTGCGGCAGGGATCAGAGGTGTCCAGGCCGGGAAGCAAAGGAAATATCTGATTTTGCGTCCCAGAAGTGCAGCTGGGGGCAAACCCTGCTCCACTGGGACAGACACAGGATGAGGCAGGCTCCCCCAGCCCAGTGCCAAGGGCTGCGTCACCAGAGGTGAGCGAGCCCTTGGCTCAAAGGCGTTTTAGTGCCATCCCTCGACCAACAAACCCCCAAGCTCTCCTTTAGTGTTCTGTGCAAGGCTCTGCCCACCCTGCACCTCCCACCAGGGACCGGCAGAGAGGCAGCCCCAGAAGCACGGTGCCAAGAGGACACATCCAACCTGCCCTGAGGGCCAGGGGCCACCAAGTGTCCCCAGAGAGAAGCCCCGCACTGCCGGGGGGTGAAACCATCAGAGCTGGGCGTGACCTGCTGCTCCTCTCTAGTCTGCAAGGGGAGGGGACCAGTCGCCACCCTGCTGGAAACCATAGTAAAGCGATCCAAGCAAGACACTGCACCATCCCAGCTGAAGGAACTGGTTTAGTTTAACACCGTTCCACCGCGGAGCTGCCACCAGGTGTGCTGGGCCCTCACCTAAGCCAGGCTGCTGCCCACACCCAGGGCATGGGACACCCAACTGCTCAGCCTCGATCCGCCCAAGACCGGGAAGTGCTTCGACTTGCTCTGACAAAAGGTATCACTGTAAGGGGGGAGGGAGGGAGGGAGGGAGGGGCAAACAGGACAAACGGCCCAAGAAAAGCCGGTGTGTTTGGCCCACAGCTGGATTTCTAGGCATCACAGAGGACAGTGTGTGTTCAGTCAGTTTCCTGTTAATCCAATTAAATTCCATGTTTTATTGCAGTTTTCCAGACCCCAGGTACCTGATTTCAACAACCTGCTGTGTGCTACAGACTGACTCAGCTGATCTTGTGCTCAGACAAGATACTTCGGCTGTGCTCCAAACCCCAGAAACCCAACCAAAAAACAAGCAAACAAACAAAAAGCCAGGTTATTCTTCACCTCTTCCAAAACCGCTACGAATTCAAGGCCACTGAATCTCCACACAGTTTCAGAGAAGAGCAAAAAAAATCCAAGTCTCCATAGCAGACACATCTTATCCCACGTAAACTTTTCCAAGGGCTCAAAGCTGCCCCAACTTTACCGACAGGCAACACCTGACCCGCCATGTTTCAGGGAAAGCTGGGGTGTCTGTGCAGAAGAGAGAAGCTTTGAGAACACGGCTACACAAGACCCTCCCCGAAAATGGGGGCAGGGAGAGAAGCTGAGAGCCCCTTAGTCCCACATCAATCTATTGCCTTGGATAAACGAGCCTGAGAAAACCATATCCAGTCCCTGCTTCTGAGTCTGTCTAGACCTGGAAAGGAGAGGCAGAGTCGGATGAGAAGCACCACATCCGCCAGCAGCAAGTAGCTCACAGCTGTCCCAAGAACAAGTTCCTGGCTAACAACGTCCTTCCCCAAAAGGCTGGAGGTGAAATGGGCATTTAATGCAAGGAGCTCACCTGGAGCTGGGAGGGAGGGAGGGAGAGACAGCCCATCACTCACCTCATCCTCCTGCTAACACGCTGCTGTAGAGATTCCCACTGCACAGAGCCTCTTCTCCAGGGGCTCTCCCTCTGGAAAAGCTGCGAGACACATCTGACTCCAGAGTGCTGCCTTTACCTCGGCTCTCCCAGCTGCTGGCACGATGGCACTGGAGCTCCCTGCACTGGAGCCTACTGGGAAACAGCCTGAACCCCTTCCACCCCCGCCCCTAAGAACAGAACTAAAAAATACCAACCCTTTTTAAAACAATAAATAAGGAATCTTGTTACCACAACACAAAAACGAAGCATGTTCAAAGTGCAAATTACTGTCGTCAAACTGGGATGCTCCTCCTTGCCTCTCCCACGCAGGGCTCCTGTAGCCCCCGGGCCTCTCCGAGCAAACATGATCTACGAGCCAGGGCGTTCCCTCCCTCCACTTCCTGCCAGGGCTGGAGCAGGGGAGCGCGGTGGGAGCGGGACGTGCGCTGCTGCTTCACAGCTCACCCTGCCGAGGGGCTAAAGTGCCAAACTCCCAGCCCCGGCAGGAAGGAGGAGACTGCAAGGACCAGAGCGCAGCGGTGCATAGAAGTCGGGACCGGGGGCAGAGGGAGTCCTAAGAAACTCCTCCAGAGCACATCCAACACTTTTTAGTTTGCCAGTGGGGCCACGCCAAGGAGCCAGACAGGCAATTGCTTTGGGGTAGAGCGAAGGGTTTCGGCAGTGCCCTCTCCCTTGGAGAAATCCGCCGCTCAATCCAACTTGCTCTGGCAATGGCAGCACGTGCCCCTTTCCACAAAGGGGCCGTGGGAGAGAGAGAAGTGGTTGGGAGAAAGAGGATGTGCTGCGATCTGTGCTGGAGGGGAACAGACCCTTCAGTTATTTACTAGTATTGTAAGTTTTGTTTAACTTTCCTCTCTTTCAGTAAGTGCCTCCTCCTTTTTTTTTTTTTTTTCCTTTTAAATACAGAGTCCCAACTGTCCCAGCACCCAGGTGCTCCCCTGCCACTAGGGTCCAGTGGAGTCTGAATCTTCGATGAGCACCTCTGTGCTGGCTCCCAGCATCTCTGTGTTCATGACCAGCCCCTCTGGGTTCGCGCTGCTGCCGCTGCCCACAAAGAGCTTGCCGTCAGCCACCAGGCTCACG
The DNA here is from genome assembly GCA_013397895.1 of Origma solitaria. Taxonomy (NCBI): domain Eukaryota; kingdom Metazoa; phylum Chordata; class Aves; order Passeriformes; family Acanthizidae; genus Origma; species Origma solitaria. Next base: position 86,189 of record VZRL01002896.1, on the reverse strand, counting down.
CGTTCTGCCCCGCCACAGTAGGGCTTTGGCATCCCTTCTGGGCTCAGCAGCAGGCAATCTGCTGGGGGAGCACTGCCCAGGGGGTCGGGGAGCAGCGGGAGGCCCTGGCCATCCGTGGGTGGCACGATGGCCTCAGGGTTAGTGCCCAGGATATCGGTGCTGGTGATCAGGGCACCTGCATTGGCAGCCAGTGCTTCAGCGATGAGCACCTCGGGGTGGCTCTTGGCTTTGTGAGCCACGACGCTGTCCTTCTTCTCAAATTTCTTGCCACAAATATTGCAGGAGAACTGATAGAAGGAGTCTGCGTCGTGCTTCTTCATGTGCCAGTTAAGGGAAGCCTTCTGCCGGCAGGTGAATCCGCAGATCTCGCACCTGGGAGGGGACAACAGGGAGGTCACAACGAAGGGACGTCCACACACACTTGTGGGGACAGCAGTAGTGAGGTGCCAGCCCAGGAGAGCAGCAAGGGCTCACCAATGTCACTGCAGCTCCAGCTCTGGTTTTATTTACTGAGGGTTTACATTGCCCAGATCTGCACCGTGACACTGCCCCAAGGAGCAGGTGACACAAGCGTGCATTCAAAGAGGGCCAGGACACCAGGAAAAGGCTCCAGTTCTGGCTTCAGAGCTGCCCCTGCTCTCAGTGCAGCCCGAGAAAGGGTGTTTTGGGGTCCCTCAAAGCAAGAGGGTGAGGCACAGGCAGAGGTACTCACTGCAAGGGCTTCTCGCCTGTGTGGATCATCCGGTGCACCGCCAAGTTGTGGGAGCTCTTGAAAGCCCGGGCGCAGTACTCGCAGATGTAATCCCTTTGATCTGAAAGACAACAGCAGTTGCAGCATTGCTCTCACACAGACCTGCTCCATTTCCCAACTCTCAGGTAAAGCTGCCCAAGAAGGAGCAGAACTACAAGTTCTGGGAGGCACAGCAAAGGAGGAGGTGTCCCACAACGTATCTCAGCCGCTGATCTGGAGGGGCGAGGCATGATTAAGACTCTTCTAAGAGCTAATTATCCACTCTGACCAACACAGAAAGACTGGCAAATTGGGATAAATCAGACTTTACCGGCAGAGGTTTATTCCTCTACAGAGCCCCTGAGTGATGCTTGCCAGAAGGAGAATTAAAACCTCTATAGTCTATTTCTTTCATTTTCTTAAAAAATGGTAATCCAGAAGACAGTAATACCCTGCTGCTGCTGCAAATCTATACCACCTGACTTGGCTTCACTCTCCCCAGAAGTCCCAGAGGCTTTTCCATTTTCCCCGTCTGTTCACTGACCTGAAAAGGAGTTTGTATCTATTTCTCACCCCCTGTTACCTGTGTGATGTTTGGCATGCCGCAGGAGCTGCTTCTGGAGCCGGAAGAGCCGACCGCAGGAGGGATGAGGACACACGTATTTTTTCTTCAGTAAGTGCTGATACTTTATGTGATGCTGAAAAGAAAGAGTGAAAGTTTACAGACTCTGTATATGGCTGAGTGAACAGCTGAGGTTCACTCAAGTTTAGATCTCCACTGGAAAATAAAACACACATGGACATCCAGCAACCCGACAGACACTCACACGCACGGCTACAACTGGCCACAGTAAAGTCTTCCAAGAAGACAGTGCCAGGAAGGCGTGTGAGTGCCAATGGAGGCTTAGCTGCCCGTTCCAAGCACCCCTTCCCTGCCCTCCCATCTCCACCGAGGAAGTGAACACCTCCACCAACCTGCAGGTACCGTGGGTGAGCCAGGACCGTGCCACAGCCTTCCATCTCACAGCGGACATACTGGATCGGAGGCTTCTTCCTGGGAAATCAGCAAGGAGAGGGGCAGAGTGCTTGGCTGCTTCTATGATCAGGTGATTCTATAGATAAAGATTCTATACATAATCTATTTAGAATCACAGTTCTCTGTCTGTGAGGGGCTGATGCCTCTGATGCCACAAATAACAAGTGCAAGCACAGCAAAGAGCTATTGCTCCAAAACCCCTGCCAGGGCTGTGACACAGATGCTGTTCAAGAGCCACCTCCTCTCCTGCCATTACTTGAGGGCTCTCCCTAGAGCTGGGAAAACCTCAGGAGACCCAGAATTCCCAGAACCTTATTGCTGGGCAATGCTACAGGAGGGATCAACTGAGAAGTGGGGAGGGAGCTGGTTCAGTTGGAAAAAGTCAAAGCCACACCTACAGGGAGAAGGGAAAGAGGGAACACAAGGCATGCTGCTATTTTTGTTTTTTATTCCCTTTAAGGCAGAGAGAGATGGCTTTGGGACAATCCACGTGTGCATGTAGGACACAAGGGAAGCAAGTCTGCAGAACAGAACTGGGTTGAGATGATCACTTACCTTCTCTTGGGCAGCCTTGGGCTCTTGTCATCCTTTCTCCTCCTTCCCCTCCTGTAACAGGAACACAGAAACAGAACTGAGAGGCTTCTTTACATTAGCAGTGGGCAGAGACTTCGAAGTCTGTCCTATATTGCCTCATTAACTACACGATCTAGAAAAAAAACCTGAGTGCAAGTTGGAGACAGATTCAGAGGAAGGAGAATTCTAGAGAAATAAATGCTTCACATGGTTTGTTCTCTCAACCCTCCCCGTTTCCTAACGCATTTTTCATAAACATGCAGTTTTGCCAACACAGTCCAGAACCGACAGCGCACGCCATTTCCTCTGCTCTGTTGGGGAACATTCCACACCATGGGAAAACATCCATCTGCCTGATCAGGAGGAACGGGATTAATGATCCAGCAGGTATTTTACAGGCCTCTGAATTAGCCACAGCAGCTTCTGTACCTGTCAAGACAAAAATCTAGGCTCTGTCTGAGCAGACCTGTGCTCACACGAAAACTGCAGCCTCCCAAGCCACAGCTCTGCCCACCTCTGCCTGCCCAATCCCATTGCTGCAGAGACACTTGGAGTAGATTGATGGAACTATTTTCTAGACTCTACTGAGACATCCTTATTGATGGCAAGCCAGGAACATGCTGAACACACACTCAGCATTCAAGCCAAGCCCTCAGAAGAGCCACAGGTTTTATTACACGCAAAAAGTAGTGTCTGATTCAAACAACAAAACCTCAAGCATCAGAAAGCAGTCTCCAACAGACAAAAATGTTCTCAAAATATCATCCTCCTCACTCCTCTCCACTGTGAATCAGCAGCAGCTCAGGAACAGCAAGAGAAATGACACCACCGGTGTGTGGCAGGTCAGCAGAGGGAGCCCGGGCTGCTCCAACCGCTCAGAGAGGAGCTGAAGTACAAAACCAGCTCCTTTTTCTTTTTTTCCCCTCACATTATCCCAAAGAATGGCTTTGACACAGTCATATAAACCAGTCTTCCTCCGTTAACAGGAGGAAAGCCTCAGCCATGAGTTCCAGTGACAGCACACGCAAAGGTGTTGAGTCGCTGGTGACTGATTGGGCAAACTAAGTTTGTTGTTTGACTTCTCCACAGTGAAGGGAAAACTTCACTCGTTTCCTTGAGTTTTCAGCTCATTTTCCTGAGCCCTGGTATAGTCCCAGATATGCAAAGAGGACACTTACCACGCACACAAGGTATTCCAGTGACAAGATATCCCAGTGTCTGACCCCAGCAGGAACACTGCCCTCTCACCCTGGCTTGCAGGATCCACTTGAGGCATCACAACAGAACCCACTGTAAGGACACCCTGAAGTATTTCCCACTGTGTGGTCACACCCAGGGAGGCTGACTAACCACAACATGATGAAAAACCCCTCCACTTAAGCTAAACTCTGATTTTTTGTGGCTGAACACAGGCAAGAAGTGAGAGCACAGGACAAACAGTGCTGCCCCAACAGCTCTCAAGCCCAGAGGAGGAGGAGGAGGGGAGGGAACCAACAGAATTAAACACTGTTGTATACCAGCAAGAATGCAAAATACACAGCACACACTGCCACATGTAACTGAAGAGTTTACTTACTTCCTTGGTGGTTCTTCATCCTCCTGAAACTCATTTTCTTCTTTCACTTCCACTTTAATCTCTTTCTGCCTTTCTTTTTCCTCCTTCCCCTTGCTAGCTTTTCTCCTTTGCTTTGGTGCTTCCCTACAAAGACACAAATACAACACGTTGCTCCAAAACCCTTCCCACTTCCTGCTTTTTACAAAGATTTAAACAACTGGTCCCAAGTTCAGGTCAATTTTTCAAGTCCCACTTTGAAGCAGAAATAATAACCATGCTTACGGAAGCACTCAGCAGCCAGCAAGGCTCTCTAGGCTTTAGCCCCTGAGAGATGAACAGTTCTGGCCAATGCAGGCACTATTTAGAACCATTCCATTGCCCATATTAAGCTTATTCAGCTATGATGTCAAATTTTTTTGGTCTAAACCCCAATAAGTAAATAATCAAATATACTTCTCTAAGTGGGGCTTGTAGGTCTCATCCCTGGGATCATCTTTGAAGGGAACTTCTTCCTCACTGATGAGCATCTCCTCATCATCATCGCTGCTGGGAGAAAAGGACAAGAGAGGACTTTGGCAGCAACAGCTTGGCCACTACTGCAAGAACATTCATGCACCATCCCCCAGGATGGGAAAGAGTATTACACAGCACTTCCTCATCCAGCAGGACTGGGGAAAGCTAACAGCTTCCACTGACCAAGGAGCACAGTGACAACCAAAACAGGCCAGGCAGAGCAGTGTCCTCTCCTGAACCCACCCACCCATGGCAACAAAGCTACCAGATCAAATCTCATTATCCACTTCTCCACAGTATCTCCTGACATCTGCATTGCACACTGGAAATGCAAAGGTCTTGGACCAAGTGAGACAAAGCTACTGTCAGTCCCACAGATTATTTTGCAAAAGCATTTACTTTCAAACAACTCAGGCCCACCTTGAGACACTGAATAGGAAGAAATATCACAAAATAACGTGTCCTACCTGACTCCATCTGGAGACTGATGTTCTTCTGTGACCACTGAAAGGAAAAGTCACCATTAGGTTTCAAAGTGTGTTCGCTGCAGTGAGCTCATCTGTCTCACGGTACCTCCGTCGACATTCAGAGCCGGGAGTGCTGGTGGCAGAAGGTACCCGTGACAAGCAGCACCACGCCAGCACCAGCCACACGCCCAGAGTGACACCCACACTTGGCTCCCTGATCGTCCCCAGGCCTTCCATGCCACGTACCATACTCCAGCTGGTCAGCGTTGGGCTCCGACTTGCAGATGAGCTGCAGGGAGCCCGCCTTGGATCTGGAGGCGCGGGAATTCTCAGAGTCGCGCTGGCGAGCGGCGGCCGCCGTCCGGCTGCTGCGCCAGCTCCGGCTGGGCCGGGCCGTGCCCACGGGAGAGCCATGGCTGAGCACAGCGGGCACTTCCTCTTCTTCCTTCTCTTCTTTGGGAGCTGAAACAGCCATTGCAGTCTCTTTCATAATAGTAAAAAGCGCCTACATCCCATCATTAAATCACACATTAAATCACAGCAGGCCCTGCCTGCTATGGGAACCTGCTCAGCCCTCTCTGCCAAACCAGGACATTCCCCAGGCCCTCACCTCAGCAAACCTTCCCTTAAAACTCTCCTCACACTCCCTCTAAGGAAAGACACTAACATTTAAAAGCAGCTTATATTTTCCCCCGTATAAAGGCTTCTGAGATGATGATTTGCTGGCTCTAAGCACAACAAAAGAGACACTCATAAACCTCAGCAGATGCTTTATGAAAGACCAGCTTCAAAGTTGGGCCATGTGAAAAGTCATATTTAGAGAATCCCCCAAACATATACTTCATTGGAATTGTACACCTGACAACATCCCTGAGGGATCTGAGCCAGATGTTTCTGGTGCTGTGCTAGAGCAAAAAGCATCGCAAACGCTGTTAGCCCCAGGTCTTCACACTTATTTACAGCTTGTACAGGTGGTTTCCTTTTGGTTCATGGCCACTCTCCAAACATGCTTTGGCAAGGTAACAGAACTGGCTGAAATGTCTATGTGAGCAAGTTAATCCCTTAAAAACTAAAACTCCCAAGTACAGTTCACTTGATCTCAATTTTGGTGCTTGCCATCACACAGGGTCCTCATGAACTCAATGCCTTTTGAAATGTTACAGATGATCACACAATGGTTTGGGTTGGAAGGGACCTTAAATCTCATCTCGGTTCCAACCCCTGCCCTGGGCAGGGACACCTTCCACTAGTTCAGATTGCTCCAAGCCACATCCAGCCTGGCCTTGGATGCTGCCAGGGATGGGACATCCACAGCTTCTCTGGTCCCTCCCAACGTGCAATCTCCACTTTTGCATGAAGCCTTCTGAACCAAACGATCCTTTTTCTCCCAGCATGTAGTTTGCTTTGCATTACTCACTGACTGATCCTTGATTAACAGGGTGGGAATAAGCAACATTTGGCTAGAAAAGTCTGACTGGAATCCCGGATGTGAGGCATCACATTGTGTTGTAAATCACCAAGCTGATGTCTTGCACATATAAACCTCATCATCAGAGCATGAACTGCACCTTCTCGGCTTTCTTTAGCAGATCTCAAGGTGACTGCTGCATGTTCTCAGTCCTCATGGTGAACATCTCAGGTTTTTGAATGCCAAATCAAACCCAAAGACACATGAAACCATCCTCTGGAAATTCCCCTCTCAACTGCTACCGTGTTGCCAGGGATAGCACACACAGCACTGCTTTGGAAGAGCTGTATTCCCTTGGAAGATCAGGCATTCAGCTGATTACTTATCATTTTAAAAATCAGGCTCACAGAGCTGAAGCAGACCTGCCTCAGAACACACCTGGACAGAGCACAGTCCTCACCCAGCACCTCTGCTTCGTTCCTCTGACATGAAGGTGTTTTCCCAGGATTTCTCCTTCCTACTTCTTCTTCTTCAGCACAGCTATCTAACAGATTCAGGGCATTTTCACATGTGAGAACACCCAGGTACCTCCCAAACCCCATCCTAGCAGATGTATCAAGTATTTACTTGCAGTAGAACTCACAGAGTGAGCTGAAAAACCTTCCAATTCTAGACCCTCCCAACACGGTCACTGGTCCCTATCCAAGGGCCAGGGCTGCATCAGGAAACTTCCGTCTGTCAAGTGTTCAGCTGAAAGAGCAGCTGGAATCAACACTCGCCGAGGCTTTGGCAAAATATGAAACTGCAAAAGGGAAGTCCTAGATTTGGAATAAATTTTTGTTTCTTTTTCCCTTCACAAAAATAGATTAAAAATTGTGAGCAAATGCCAGTCCCTGGGAGAAGGGACAAGAAAAGGAAACCTGAAGGATACGAGCAGCATAGGGCTTTGTTGTAACTCTTTAGACAACCAAAACACAAGAATCTGGGCACTGCTCTGCTTTTCAACAAAGCTGAACTTTGATTTATAAGGCATTTGAAAGCATCTTAATAACCGTACAGACAAATTCAGAAAATACCCATGTGCAATTAAGTGAAAGGAAATTAAACTATTAATTGCTAAGTAAAAACTGTTCTGAAAATAAATGCACCACAACATATGCACATCTCTGAGATTTAAGGCAGCAACTACACAACAGATAAGGCACCAAACACATGACTTTATAATGGCATGGACAACAATGAAATTCAGGAAAAAAATCCAAGTGCAAAGCCCCATCCAAAGGGCTATCCCCCATCAGAGCACTGTGGAACTGTACAGATGGGACACAGAAAAATCCTTCAAAGGTTTGGGCAGTCCGATCGATTTAAATTCAGTGCATTTTTATAAGGTTTGATTTTAAGCAATGACATTTCTCTCTCCAAACACTGACAAAGCCTTAAGGGAAAGCAGACATTCCCAAAAGGAGGATGAAGCATTAAGAACACAACACTGAGGTATTATGTGAGCCCTCTGCGTACAAACCCATTTGGTACAGTCTCAAAGTTTTCCATCTTTTTTAAAATCTGCTGAATGTGACTGTTTTCCTAGCAAAACTCTTGGATTTGAGAACAAGCTTTCAGGGAGGTGACTCTCCTGACTAAAACGAAAATTATTCCCACAAGGATACAGAGTGCTGTGGGAAGTCAGACGTGAATTCTGCTACGCAGTGACTGCGGCTACATGAATTAATTTGTAAACTGAGATTAAACGTTCTACTTATGCATCCAATATTCCTGCAGGCACACGTTGGGAAATCCTGCGACTGCATGACTAAGCAGGCGACAGGGAATAACCAGGAAACACAGGCTGACATTGCAGCTGCCCCCGAGCACGCCGCTGTGGTGACAGTCACACACTGGCTGTGACACAACACACACCTTCGGCTTTCTTCTCCCTCTAATCTGCCCGTCAGACCTGCACAGCCAGAGCTCCCGAGGGGATGCTGCAGATGTCTGATCCCATGGCTCTGTACAGGGAATATTCCAAACTGGATTTAGCAGCTGATAGTAAAGGCTAATACTGCAATGCAAAAAAATCAATTCCGTATCAAAACTCACACTAGCATGCAATTCCAGGCCTGCACTAGAACCACTCAGCACCTCATCCCAGCTCCATCCACGGTGAGAGGACAAATGGGATTGACCCTTCCAGACTCAGAGGGGACCTCTGGCCACCAGAAACCCTGCCGGGTAAGGAAAGCCACTGCTTGATTACTCTGGTCTGACTCCTTCAAAAACTTCTGCTAAAGCCTAATAGGAGGAGCAGGGAGAAGCTCCTCTCCTTCTCCTGCACAACCTGTCCAAGGAAGATACTTCTCAGCCTATGTCCAGGTCATCCCCAACCAGCACAAGGCGCACAAGGGCTCCATCCAGTGTGCAGCCAAGACAGGAGTGCAGCTTCTTCACCTCTGTGGTTCTGTAGACTAAAAAACAAACCAGAAACAAACAAAACTCCACCACAGAGCAGGTTTCCTCTGGCCCAGAAGAAGTCATCACCTCCCAGTGCCAATTTCCACATAAACGCAAAATCTAATCGGGGGGCCGGAAGTTTAACAAATGCTTTTTCCACTCTCACATTCAAGCATAGCTGAAACTCTCAGAGCCCAAGTTAAAGGCAAAAATGGCTTGAGTGCAGAGAATCCCCAAACTCAGGAATTTCAGATGGACAACTTTCACTTCCTGGGTAAAAATGCAAATACTCTGCCTGTTTTCTACCACTAAAATGTAAATACTTCTGCTTAAGGGGACCCAAAAACCCAAGCAAAACCATTAAAGTCTTAACTCTATACACGTGTGAGGCTAAACTTTTTTACCCATTTCAGCAACTGTGCTTTGACTTGAAAGGCTGAAGCTCTGACATTACCCTGCCCACCCTTTACACAGTGAGGGGTAAATACACACAAGCAGGATCTGGGCCCAACACACAGCAGTTAATTCTGCTTCAGTCTGTAAAAACACACCTTGCCAGCTGGAACTGTGATGGATTTCCACACCCAAGTGGAATAAAGACTTGTAGGAGGAAAGCTAAAGAGTTACCAAAACATGAGAATAGCAGCAGCCTCCGAGACACAACTGCTGGCAAACAAACCAGCAGGAAGGGGAATTCAGCTGCACAGGTGTGTGACCTCCTTTCCTCACTGCTTCATTCCACCACAATTCTCTGCTGCCAGATCAAAAACAACACCATACAAAGCCCTTTACTTGGACCTGTTTCAGAAGTCATCCCTGGGTATGGAGCAAAGCCCTCTAACTTTTTTTTTTGGCCTTTGGGTTTTTTGGGTTTTTTTGAACAAGAAATTGTTTAGTAGATGCACAAATTTCACAGTTTTCACTGGAAAACAAAAGTTCTGCTCCAGGTCACAGATCCCCACAGCTGGGGCTTTTTTGTTCAGACCCTACTCACTCCCCCAGTTCTGCATAATTTTCTCTTTCACCCCTGAAGACATCAGCGTAAAAATCCACAATCCACTAAAGCTAGAAAAGAACAAGTGTGAATATCTGCATACTGTGATTTCCATACAACTTTCCCAGGTCTCTAAAGGATCTACATCTGTATTTGGGAACACAGAACAGAAGGAAACACAGGATTTGCCAGCTACTTGGGACTGCTATGCAACAAGAGCTGTCAAACCACAGAGCAGCCCAGCCTCATACTCCAACAGCCACGGAAAGCCCGAGTGCTTTTTGGGACAGTAAGGTTTTGCAGCAGCAAAATGCCAACAGCAGCAGCAGCTTATCAGAGTTCTACAATATTGAGACAGACCTCAGAGAGAAACCGCACATCACCCAGCACCAAAACATGCTTTAAAAGGAAGATCCAAAAGGAAGATATGGCTAACCCATGGGACAGCCCAGACTTTCTAGATGGAACACAACTACGAGAGAGTAATTCAGCTCTTACCTTTACCAGCAACTTTATCTGCACACCTGAAAAAACACAAAAGCAAGTGTAAGAGCCAGACTCTGTGAGATGGGGGCAGAGACAAGTAACTGAATGATGTGGAGATGAGCCCGAATTCCCCAAAGACCCGGTGTCTCTCTATCAGATCATTGTTTTCAACCCCTCATGCCAAGGTGGTTTATTTCAGCCGCAGGAAGCTGAGGGGAACTATAGGATCATCCAGCAGCAAAGGCCCAGCCCTGCCAGGACAGTTATGACCGATCCGGGTGGATTTTGTGCACAGAACAAGGCAGAACAGCTGCATTTCTGAAGGCTCCGGTGTCCTGCTCAGGACCGAAGGTGCAGCGAATGCAGCATCTCCTCCCGGGAAGGTGGATCCCACAGCCTCCCTCACCCAGACCTTTGGCACACGGGGCCAGACCGCGCTGGCTCCGCGGGGCACCGGGCCGGCGGCGGCTGCCCGAGGGCGCTGCGCAGCGGGCGATTCCCGGGACACTGCCCTTCCTGGGAAGGGACCGGCGGGGCTGGCCCAGCCCGGCCGGAACAAAGGGGCGGCGGCGCGAGGCACCCCGCGGCCGGAGGCGCCCCGGGGGCCTGGGCCCATTCGCGAGGGTCAGACAGAGGCCACCC
>VZRL01002896.1:42247-73974 GCA_013397895.1 Origma solitaria | reverse complement strand
CTAAGGCCCGGGTCCCTCCCCAAAAGAACCCCAGCAGTGCGTGCTGCTCCTTTAGGAGTGGCACCAACGCATTAAACCCACACAAAACCCCCGAACTTCGTCCCTAGGGATGCTGAAGACGCCACTCGGGAGCGGTTTTTGTCCCGGTCCCCACTCCATCCCCCCGCCGGTGTCCCAGCAGCCTCAGTGCCCAGGTGTATCCTGGCACAGTGTCCCCTCGCCTTGCCTGCTGTGGGATGTGACACCAGGCCGGGAGCCAGGGCTGGGGCAGAGCACTGGGGTGTAATGGCTCTGCAGAGGGTTGGGCTGCTCTTACCCACCGTTTTAGGACACGAGAACAAAGGGGAACACTTCCCCAAAACAAGGTGTTCCTCACCCTGCCTCGGGAGACAGCAAAAATCACAGGGGTTCAAAGAGCCTGCGGTGTGCAACTGGAAAATCCTGTTTGGTGAACTGGCTCCCACCAGAGAGAGCGCTTCAAGCGCCTGGTGCTTCCTTCTGCTTCTGCATTTCGAGTCCTTTCTGCTTCTGCATTTCAAGTCCTGAGCTCTGGTATGTTCCTAGAAAACAAAAGTGTGTCCAACAGCTCCTGAGACTGTGTCCCCTCCCTCTGTGGAGAACCACGTTCCCCCCATCCAGACACCAGGAAGGAGGAGAATGTCCTTGCATGAAAGCTAAAGAAAAGCTCGGGATCCTTGCACATGGATTCCTCCTGTCCCCGCTTCTTGTCAGCCCCACGCTAACCTGTCCCTGTCATTGTCATGACTGAGTTCCCCTCTGCAGGCAAGGCTGGAGCCACTTAATTCTTGTTAGAACAGGGGAGCAGAGCTCAGGCCAGGGCACAGCTCAGCCTTTGGCCTCTGCGTTCTGTAAGGACGAGTTTCACAACAAGAAGCTCCAGCTCCAGACGCTCATGTGCACTTGGGCTCACACATCACTAAATCACCAAGAAAGCTAAAAATAGCCGAAAACCTTCCGCAGGCGGGAAGGTTCTGTTGTGTGCAGAGAGGGAAGTGCCTGACACAGCGATGCCATCTCCAGAGGAGCGACAGCAGCACTGTCTCCTCTCAGCTTTGGGCGGCTATCAGCATTCCCGGTCCAAAACACAACCCAGACACAGCGGGTTGATGTCCCGGGGGGCTTTTCCTGAGGTGGGCCGGGCTGGATGTCCCTGCTGTGAGCAGGTGACAAAGTGCTCTCAGGAGTGAAGTGACCCCTGGGGTGGCAGCTCCAGCCTGTCCCCCCTGTGGGGGTTCAGCAGTGCCCGGGAGCGGGGCCGAGGCAGTGCCAGCCTGACCCACGTGGCTTTTGGTGCCTCCCCACCGAGAGGATGGAGTCCGTGGCTCTAAACCTTTGTTCCAAAGGTTTTCCTGGCTGGACTGAAGAGGAACCAAACCAGGACATGCTGGAGCTTTGGCAGGACTAGGCCAAGGTGCAGAGATGTTGTCGATCACCTATCTGGTGCTGCTCCCTCCCAAGACACGAACAAGAGCCTAAAGGACACACCAAGCCATGTGCACCCACCTCTGGCATTAACCCTGGTCCCTTAGAGATGTTCCCACATCCACTGCCTGCTCCCAGCAGCACCAGGAGATTTCTCTGCCAAAAAGGGATTTGTTGTTACCTGGAAATCCAAGACGAGGCTCCAGAAGTGTCCCCCGAAGGCGAGGTTCTGCTGGAATGTGGTGGCCTTGCTCCATCACGCTGCCACAAATCCATGTCCACCTGGCACAGGAACAACACTCCTTGTCACATGTGGCCAGTGGCTTCTGGAAAGAGCCTGAGTCAGCTGGACATCCACGTTCTGGCTTCTGGAGCCCCTTTAGGCCAGTTTGTCCCATCTGCAGTCCCAGTGTGGGCTGTTTGTGGCTGCCTGCGCCCCAGCTGTGCCCGTCACACGTGGTGTGAGGCGCACAGCCCACAAAGGAAATGCGGGTGACAAACCCCATCACGGGGGGCGGAGGCGAGACCGGAACAGAGACGGCACAGCCTTGACTGCCATCTCAGCACCTTGGGGTGCTGCTCCTGCCCCCAGGACCCCTCACCGAAGCAGGATGGAGGATTTGGGTAAGTTGGGCCTCTCCGGAGCTGGTCCTGCAGCCAGGCCTGGCTTGGGGTCATGCTTTCGGCACCTCCAGGGAGCCTTTTTCTCCCTCCACCTCCTGGCTGGGAGGGGCTGCTGCAGAGGGGCAGCCATGGTGCCACGCTCCTTCTTGTGCCTCCCTCATCCCAAGGGACCAATGGGGCCAGTGGTCAAGTGAGGACTTGGCCAAAAATGGAGCGAGCTTGAGAGCAGGAAATGGGCTGTGGCTGGGCTGCAATCCCAGCTGCACCTGATGGGGGCTGGGAGCCATGCCCAGCCTGGCGTGGGGGAGCCAGGCTTGGGGAAGCAGCTGTGCTGCCATGGCCATTCCGTTCCCCAGTGTGAGGGACAGCCGAGGCAGAGAGGCGAAAGCGGAAAGGAAAAGCACTTGGTCCTCCATGGGGGAAGTGGTGTTAGGCCACGCAGGATGTGCCCAGGGTGAACTTTTCCCTTCCAGGGCTTGTGCTGGGTCAAGCTGAGGACTGGCACATGTCCCTTTGCCATCCGGGGATGGTGTGAGGGGGCAGGACCCTTTTCCCCACCCTTTGGGAAGGTGGGCACATCCTGCAGTAGGATGGGGATCTTGGGGAGGGTGCTCAGGGCCCCTTGGGGCACTGGCACCGGGCCAGCAGGACCTGCTGTGACACTCCTTTTGCTCCTGAGATTTTGGCCATGGTACAAGACCACAGGGTGGGCAGCCAGTGGCTGTGGGGCCTGACCCAGGTGTCTCCATGCAGATGCTTTGCTGGAAGAACTGGAGCAGAGCTCCTGCCTGGCCTCCAAGGACCACGTGCCACAGGGACTGCACTCCTGCCAGGATGCCCAGCATGTTACCCTGAAGGTAATGCCTGGGCACAGAGACCCCTCAGCTCGTGATGGGGCGGCAGAGCCAGGCAGGGGAAACTGCCAGGGGAGCACCCTGAGGGCTCTGCCACAAGGGTTTGTCCTTCCAGGTGCCCCTGCCGCCTCGAGCTCAGTCTCCAGGAGAGGGTTTGGATTCAGTGTACAGGTAAAAATGGCCATGGGAGGGCAAAGCCATCTGGGGACAGGCTGTACCTGTATCCCTGCAGTGTTCCCTGCGGTGGCCTGTAGGAAAGGGCTACAGGTGAGGGTGGAGGGGTCTCAGTCCCAGCCTCTGCCATGTCCAGCACCCCCGTGCCAGTCCCAAAGCCGCTGCTCCCCTCAACCCCACCCACGGAGGCCGCCCGGCAGCTGGATGAGCTCCTGGCCGACCTGGGCCACATGCAGAGCAAGGTGAGCCTTGGCCCTGGGGCAGGAGGTTCGGGGCCTTGGCCCTCACCCAGCCCTCACCATCCTCCATTCCGGCAGCTATCGGCTGCGGGACAGGGAGCTGGGGTGCCCACGGAGTCCTCGCTGGACAACATGCTGGGCAGCTTGACCCGGGACCTGCAGGAGCTGGGCATCATGGCCGCGCCAGCCGGCGTCTGTGCCGCCTGCCGCAAGCCCATCGCCGGCAAGGTGAGGCCGCGCCGCCAGCCCGGCACCCCTGGGCATCTCCCCGGAGCTGCCCTAACACCCCCTGCGCCTCCTTCTCGCAGGTGCTCACAGCCCTGGGCAAAACCTGGCACCCGGAGCACTTCACCTGTGCCCGCTGCAGGCGGGAGCTGGACAAGGGGCCCTTCTTTGAGCAGGGCGGGCAGGCGTTCTGCGAGGAGGATTATCACCAGGCCTTCTCCCCGCGCTGCGCCTACTGCACCGGCCCCATCCGAGAGGTGAGCGAGTGACCCCCGGCCTCCCCTGCCAGCCCCTGCCACCACCGGCCCCCTCACCTCGGCTTTTCCTGCAGAAAGTCCTCACGGCCCTGGAGAAGACCTGGCACCCCGAGCACTTCTTCTGTGCCCACTGCGGGAAGGTGTTCGGAGATGAGGGTATGTGCCAAGGAATAGGTTTGGGGGTCCTGCCCCCATCCCAGATATCCCCTGCACTTATTGCCCAATCCGACAGCCCCTCACGGTCTCTTCCCTTGCCTCCTATCCTGGGAACCACCATGTCCATGTCCCACTGCCCCCAGGCATCCCCAGGAGGGTGCCCATCCCGATCCCCTCCCCACAGGGTTCCTGGAGCGAAACGGGAAGCCATACTGCCACCAGGACTTCCTGGACATGTTTGCCCCCAAATGCCAGGGCTGCGAGCGCCCTGTCACAGAAAATTACCTGTCGGCCCTGCAGGGTGTCTGGCACTCCGAGTGCTTTGTGTGCACGGTGAGTGGGATGGCGGCAGGGATGCAGGGAATGGGAGTGTTCCCAGGGCTGTGCCAGCCTTCCCCTCTCCTTCCCCCAGGAGTGCCTGACTGGCTTCAGCGGCGGCTCCTTCTTCGAGCTGGAGGGGCGGCCCTACTGCGAGCTGCACTTCCACCAGCGGCAGGGAACCATCTGCCACGGCTGCGGCCGCCCCGTCACCGGGCGCTGCATCACGGCCGCGGGGCGCAGGTACCACCCCGAGCACTTCGTCTGCACCTACTGCCTGGGCCGGCTGCACAAGGGCACCTTCCGCGAGTGCGGGGACAAGATGTACTGCCAGCCCTGCCACAACAAGCTCTTCGCCTGAGCCGCGGGTGCCCAGCGCACAGCCACCGTGCCTGGATGGCCCCAGCAGTGTCCCTGCTGACCCAAACATGCCTCATATCCCACCCATCAACATTCCTGGTGTTGGCCCTGCTCAGCTAACTGTCCCCAGCCTCGCTGCTGCCAAGCCAGGCATCATTCCTTGTCCCCCTCTCTGCAAGACATCCCTGGCATTGCCCCCTGGCCCTGAAGCAATAAAACACCTGGTCCTGCCTTTTCTCCGCTCACTGGTGTCTTTGGGGACAAGGGTGCGAAGCAAGGGGGGAGGGCTGGGGAATACCCCATGGTTTGTCACACAGTGACGTCTCTGGGAGCCACGGATACCACACCATTCCTGGAAAAGGCACTTGGGCCCAGCAGCAAAGCCAGAAACACCAAAGGGGCAGGCACACATCACACTTTAAAAACTTTATTTATATAAAAAAATCATTTTGTTTTAAAAGCGTTACAAGAGTGTGCACAGGAATCAGACAAGGAACGGCTTGGTGCTTCCCCCTCCCCACCTCCTTGGTCCCCCTCCCCACAGGGGCCGAGGAGGAGAGAAGGGGGACGCTGTCTTTTTGGTTCATTTGGAATTAAAAATTAAAAAAGGAATTAGTGTTTTACATATTTAAAGGAAAAGAGAAGAAGAGTTAGACCCCAGAACAAAACCCAACCGAGCTGAGGTGGGGCTGGAAGCAGGGAGGGCCTAGCCGGAGCTGGGGAGGATTTGGGGCAGGAGCAAGGCACCAGCTCTGCCCTTGCCACCTCCCCATGCCCCGAGAGCCCAGCCTGGGGGGAGCCCCGGGCTGGGAGAGCTCCTGCTCCAGTTTGCAGCCTCCTGCAGAGGCTTCCAGTTGCACAGGGAGCCCCAGGGCCCCCCGAAAGATCACAGCACACGGATGTGCCCCAGCACCACAGCCAAGAGGAGGAGGAGGAGGAGCACATTCCAACTCCTGTGGCAGCCCAGGCCGAGATGCAGATGAGCACCCTGCACCCTCTCAGCAAGGGCAGGGGGGTTGGGTTCCCCCCAGACAGGCTCCCAGCCCCACTGCAGACAGGTAAGGCTCCCAGCAGGGAAGGGAAGAGCTCAGCCCTGTCGGAAGCCCAGGAAACTCCCCATTCCCAGGGAAGCAGCTGGACAGTACGATTCAAAGAGCTATTTCACAGTGGCAAAAGAAAGGCACGTGTCAAGAGAAAGTCAGTGGGGAAGCACCGCGGGGATCCCAGCTCCAGGCGCCCTGCACAGCACGCCCCGAGCCGCCCGCTCTCCCCAAAACCCTGCCGCATCTCCTCCCTCCGCGGGGACCCCAGCCCAAGCCCCAGCACTGACCCCCTTTCTCACAGAAGGATCCTCCTCACACAAGCACTGGCTGGGAGCCAGGGCCCCATCCAGATCCCTCTGCAGGATCCAGAGCCGGATCCCCCTTCCCATGCCCCCAAAGCCTCGTCTAGAGCAAAGCAAGAGAACTTATTGCTGGTTTTCCTTCCTCTCGCCCGCCGTGTCTCCAGCCCCCAGACTCCGGTCCTGCAGCCCTCAGGGAGAAGGGATGCTCCTGTTGTCCCCACGGCCCTGGTTGAAGAGTGATCCCACACAAAAAAATATATCCTATAGGCAACAAAACCAAACCAAAAACAAGGCGGCAGCAAGTGAGGTCCCAGTCCCTGTCCCTGCAGATGCCCTGGAGCAGGGGGAAGGCGCGGGAGAGAAGGCAGCTCCTGGTCAAGGCAGAGATCCGAGTCCTTGTGCAGCATCCACGCCGGCTGATCCGGCAGAGTCAGGCAGGAAGGTTTTACTCTCAGGAGGAAGGAGGTGGTGGAGGACGGGAGGAAGAGGAGGAGTTCTCAGTGGTGGTGTCCCAGAACGGGGAGGTGCAGTGGCCCTGAAGAGACCGAGTGGCCCAGGCTGCCCCGGGGACCCGGTCCAGGCATTTGGCTGGATGGTTGGCACAGAGAGTCCAGCAAATATTCCAACAATAAGACAAGGTAAAAGTCGGTCCATTCCATCATGAAGAGTTATATATTTATATATATAATATATTATCAACCCAAACAGAGCGGAGGCAGGGAGGCCAGCTAGATCTTCTGCTGTGGAGAGAGAGGGACAGGCGTTAGGGCCAGAGCAGGAGCAAGGGCGGAGGCAGGATCACAGCATCAGTGATTGCAGCAGCAGTGATTGGAGCAGGATTTGGCTGGCCAAGCACCCCTAAGAGCACAGCAAGATCTGTCAACCCTGTCAGATTGGGAAGGACACCGTGGGACATACCAACAGGGGAGAAGGCACAGCAGCATCTTCCTCTGCCTTCTCTACCTCAGGCTTCGACTCCTGCCCCTCCTCCTGCTGCAGACACACGGGGGGTTAGTAGGGGCCATGGCGTGGGGAGTGTTAGTTGTGGGAGCCCAGGTCTTCCCTCCTCTGCCAGCCAGGACAGCGATGTGGCATCTCCTGCACCCACCCCACTCTTGCCGAGTTAAGGAGAGCTGCTCACCACCAACGGCGCTGCCTTCATCGGCTCCATCTCTCCAGGGTCACTGGATCGGTCCAGCGTCCTGCTGTGGTCCCTCTCGTTGAGTGTGGAATAGTTGTCTGGACCAGGAGAGAGGACAGACAGTCACGTCACCTCCACAGGGGGCTGCACCACCCCCACGGGAGATGTGAGCTCTGCCCCCCTCCCCACATACTGAGGGGGAGTCCCTCTCCTACCTGGTCCCATGTTGCTCATCTGGATCTCCTCCCGGGAGGATTTCTTGTCTACAAGCATGAAAGAGCACATCAGGGACAGTCCCTGCAGCCAGGAGCCACAGAGGAACTGCTGCCTGCCCTGGCTGGGGGAACCCAGGCGCAGCTGCAGCTCTGAGACCCAAGGACACTACAGGACCTACAGTTCCAGCCCCAAGAAGCCATTTAAGGCCCAAACTGATGGCTCTGATGGCCAAGAAAGCCACCCACGACCCAAACTGATGGCCCTGTGTAAGCAGCTGCGGCTGCCAGGGAAGCCAAAGCTGAAGAGCAGGGCGGGGACAAATGCCAGCTGCCGTGGGTGCCCACGAGGCAGAGGGATGATGGTGGGCACAGCTGCTGAAGGCAAGCACACACCTGTTTTTTGGTTCCTGTCGATGAGAGGCAAGGTGCTGTCATCAAAGGAGTTGCCTCCCTGGGTCCGAGAGGCATTGCTCAGGTTCACCTACAGAAACAGTGACCACTCAAATTCTGGGCCCACATGTTCCTTCTCCACCAGCACATCCCACCCCTCCAGCACAAGGACGAGCCCAAGAGCCCTCCCACAGCCCTTGAGTATGGGGCCTCAAGTAACCAGAAGGTGCTGAAGCCCCCACTGCACCCATATCAGCCTGGGGCGGGCCTGCCTGGACGGGGGCAGTCCCTGCTTTTGGGAAGGAAACTGAGCCCGGGAGGACCCTGTTCTTCAGCACTGCCACAGCAGCACTTAGGGTGACAAAATTCCTGCCTCATGCTCATCTGGGTCCTGGGGCATGACACTTTACGGAGTACTCCTAGCAGAGACTTCCTGCTGGCCATTGGCTGAGAAACAGCACAGGGACACCTCTGATGGTGCCAAGTCCCACCACTAAGGTGAAGAGCTGCAGAGGCCAGTACTGCCACGCTTCAGGAACTCCCTTCTCCCTGCTGCAGGACCCCAGCCACCAAAGGGCATCCCCACACCTGGAAATCTGACTTCTTCCAGCCTTCCTTCTCAAGGGGCTTCCGCAGCTCCTTATAGCCCCAGACTGTCTGCAAGACGAGGGCGGCTGCCCGGACTTCTCTCTCTGAGCGGTTCCTGGGAAGAGGGGAAGGAAGAGATGTTTGGAAAGCTGGAGGAAATGAAGCCACTCTCCACCCTCAGCATCATCCTTTGAGCAGAGCCTACCCAGATTTGTTGATCAGCACAAGCTTCTCAATGCCCTGTGTTTCCCGGAGCTTCTTGGCAGCCTCGAGGTTGTCCACGATCACTTCATTGATGGTGTTGAGGATTGACACCACTGTGTCCTCAGAGAGGTTTTTGGCAGGGGTCTGTTGGCCTCCGGGCAGGTTCTTCACTAGGTTGGGGATGGCATGTTTGCCTGGGAAGGACAAAGAGCTGGGTGTGAGCAAGCAGGGAACAGGACTGAAGGCAAAGCCACTGACAGGTGACCCATTTTGCTGTGCCTCTCCATGGACCTCAGCACTCTCTGCTCTGGGCAGGGGTAGCAGACAGAGGCTGGGCTGCTGCTGTGCCCATGCACTTCCCCAGCAGCCAAGAGGAGGAGGAAGCAGCCCCTCGATACAGAGAGTGTGCCATCCTCACCGATCAGCTCCTTGTTGCGCAGATCCACAGCCAGGTTACGCAGGGCCCCGGACGCCGCTTTCACCACGCGCTCGCTGTCGTGGGTCAGGAGGTCAGCGATGGCCGAGAGTCCCTTCTCCTGGCGCAAGGCTGAGCGGATGTACCGGCCGTACTGCGGGGAGGCACGGGGCCACCGTGTCACCTGGGGCTGGGGACACTGCACCGGCCCCCACGGGTGGTGCTCCCGCCTCCCCGGGCCCCCTCCCTGCCGCACAGCCAGCCCTGCGGGCACTCACCGTCCAGCTGCCAGCACACAGGTTCTGGATGGCTCCCGCCGAAGCCTCCAGGATAGCTGGAGTCTTGCTTTCCTTCAGGAGAGAGATGTATATCCGCACCACTTCTGGCTGGAAGAGGAGCTCGTAGCCTGCCAGGAGGACATGAATGGGAAGGGTTTAGCTAAAGGCTCCACCTGCATCTCCCTAATCCAAAGGGGCATTGCTGGGCAGACGAGGCTGGAAGCTTCTACCCAGGTTCCCTGGGGGTGGGATTCTTGGCACAGAGAGGGCCAGGCTGCCCCAGGGTACCCGAAACCCCTGCCACTGCTTGGCCAGGGACTGTGATTTACAGGCAGCAAGACACTTGTCCCCAGAGGCTTCTGGGAATGACCCTTCCTCATTCTCACGGCGGGGGAACACTTTAAGGGAGAGATTTTGGCCTTAAATCCTGCCTGTTCTTCATGCCCAGGAGAGAAGAGCAGGCAACAGGGCAACTGTGTGGGCACGTCTGAGACCACCACAGAGGGCTGTGTCACTGTGCTATCCCTCAGCCCCTGGGGCAGTATTACCCTCTGAAGCCTGTCCTGAGGCAGTGCTGACCACGTCCATGCACAGGATCCTCAACACCTATTGGCAGAGCTCATGTTTTAACAGGCCCTTGGGCAGCCGGGAACATTCCTGCTCCAAACCTAACTTCTGCCCATTGGAGAGGCTCATTTCAACGGGAAACAGCTCCTCTCTCTCCTCTCCCAGGCCGCTGGGGGGAAAGCTGCCCTGATACCCAAGCCCTGCAGAATCACCCAAGGAACATACCTTTGGCTGGTGTTGTTCTTTTGGGAAAATCCACCGTGTCAGCACTGGGGTCTTCTGGAAGCTTTTTACCTTTGAAGGGCAAATGGAGAGGTGTGAGCCTCCTCCTCTCCCCACCCACCTCAGCCCAACAGCTCTTTGCCACTTGCAGGAACAAGCCCAGAGGCGAGCTGAAGCCAAGCGACCAGCGTGTCCCGGGAGGGGACATTGGGGGCATTAGCCACATTGCAGGCAGAGTGTGCCCTGCTGGGGAGGGGGGACAAAGAGAGCTGGAGAAAGCACCCAATTAAACCATGGAAAAAGTAAAACCAAGAGCGCACACTCACCTCTGGAGAACCACTCGTCTATTGGTGAGGCGGAGAGAAGGACAGGAGAGAGGGGAGGCAGGAGAAGAGAGGTGCCAACAGCATCATGGAGCAGATCATTTGGCAAGAAAGCAAAGGGAAGGGGAAGGGGCAACACAGGAGAAAAGGGAAGGCGTGGAATTAGTGGGCGTGTATCCATCACCATCCCGCCACCACAGACACCCACCACAGCTTGTGTCAAACGCTTTGGGCAAGCCAAGCAGCAGCTCCCAGAGCCAGGGAAGCAAGGACCACTGCGCCTCCAGAGAAAGCTGCCCTTCAGGCTTCACATGAAATACCCAAGTAGCAGCACAGAGACCCCAAACCTAGACCCTCAAGACCTGTCTCTGCCCCCCTCCCTCCCTTCCCTGCTGTTCCTGGCACACGAACCTTTGCCTTTCTTGGCCCCAAAGCAGCTGGCAGCGTGGGGCCCGGCATTGTTGGGGGGGGCCAGGGGTGTCTCCTGGTAGCGCTCGGCGTGGGGAATCTCGCGGTGGACTTGGTAGGACAGGTTCCTCAGCAGGCACACACAGTTCTCCACCAGCTGCGGAGAGAACCAGAGCGTCTGACTGAGACACTGGGAGCAGCACTCCAGGTCTGGGCCAGCCCAGCCTTTAGCTTAAAGCTCAAGCAAAATTAAAGCAAACACTTCGTCCAGGCAAATCCGGAAGCCTTGAGCCAGGGGACAGCAGTGTGGGGATGAGTGACACAACCAGGCCCCTGTTGGGGGGCCAACATTCCTACCCCAAACTACAGGCTGAGTGCCAGACACCTCCTCGTGCAGCAGTGCCAGGTGCAGCCCACACAGGCTCTCCCTTTCCCGACAGCAGCCCTGCTGTGTTACCTTGCTGTCCGAGTCCTTCTGGCCGATCTCAGACTGCACTATGTAGATCAGGGCGTCCACCAGACCGTCACATTCCCGCAGCTTCCGACGTGCCTCGCTCCGTTCCGAGCTCACATTCCTAGCAGGCAGGAGAGAACCATCACAGGAGGGACAGCTGAGGGCATACGAGGGGCAGCCCACACCCCGCAGAGCTCAAGAGAGAAAGCAGCTCCTGTAGCTCCCCCTCACTAAGGGGAAACTCCTCCCAACTCAAGGTCTGCTTCACGAGCAGCTGTCTTAGGAGAGCAGCTGCTCCACAGACCTGTGGCAGTGCCAGAACAGCCTGGAAGGAGCGTTGCAGCCTAAACCCAGGGCAGTGCTCTCCCAGATCCATACCTAAGGCAGCCAGCGGTGTTGGTGAGCACCGACTCCCACTCAATATGGCGGGGTTTGGAGTCCTCGTTGGGCTCCCGCTCCCAGCCGGAGCGGGGAATGACCACCTCATCGGTCAGGGCATGTAGTGCGTGATCCACGATGGCCATCTTGATGGAGTCGTGCGAGGACAGGTTCCACAGTGTCCCTGCAATGCCACAGGCGGAAGGTGAGCACTCGGACCCTGACCACAGCCCCCACCCCCGGGGGTCAGCCCATCCTGCCCTCCCTGGAGCCGCTACCTGTGATGACCTCGGTGAGGTCCATGTCGTGGGCCTTGCGCAGCAGGCGCACCAGAGCGGGCACCCCATCGCAGTTCTTGATGGCGATCTTGTTATCCTGGTCCTTGCCGAAGGAGATGTTCTTGAGGGCTCCACAGGCGCCGTAGTGCACCTCCTTCTTGGGGTGGTCCAGCAGCCCCACGAGCACGGGGATGCCCTTCAGCCGGCGCACCTCCGTCTTCACCTTGTCGTTGCGGTAGCACAGGTGCTGCAGGTAGGCGGCCGCGTTGGACTTGACGGCGTCCAGCCGGAAGCTCAGCATGGCTATGACCTCCGGCAGCTCCGGCTGGCGCCAGTTCCCCGGGGCCGGGCCGCCTTTCCGCAGACTATCCAGGCTGGCCAGGCTGCCCCGCTCATGCTGGGCCAGTGGGGCCCAGTAGTACCGGTCGGGGGCCACTTCATCCACCAGCATGTCTTCATAACTCCTAGGAGAGAGGGCAGGGGGCGTCAGCACAATCCCAGAGCTGGGGGTGGCTGTGTCCCCTCCAGCCCACCAGAAGGGATGATGCTGGATCCTGGTCTCCGACCGCTGGGGTGGCAGGAACCAGCCCGAGGGCACAGGCACAGCCAGCCCCATAGGCAAGGTGTGCTGCTGCCCCGGGAACAGGCTGAGTCAGGCACCAAGAGACACCCGGGCTCCAGGGATCAACCTCGTGGCTCCCAGCACAGGCCCAGGAAAGAGCCATGGTCCCACACCCCTGCCCTGGCCACGAGCAGCTCACCCACAGACTGGCAGCACTGGAATGAGCCCAAACAAGCACATGAAAGTTTAAATTAACTACCACCCTGCACACCAAAGTGACATTTAACACCCCCAGAATATACACCTATCAAAATCCCAGATTCTCCCATTTTTGCAGTCACTGGCACTGTAATCCTTCCCCCACCCAGGAAGAGGAATCCAGTGATTTCCAACGGAAAGGGATGGGAGGGGACAGCTCAGTCACCCCTGCTGTGCCAGGGCATTGATGGCATTCAAACAAGACCGAAGGAGAGATTTCCATGCTCTGGCTCACACCTGCCCCAAGGGCTGCTCAGCCACTTCCCAAGCTCCTGGATCAGGCACAGGCAGCCACTGCCCCCGAGCATCCTGGTAAGGATGGTGGCAGGTCCTGCTGCCACCACTGCTTCCCTGCCTAGAGCCTCTGGTACAGGACTTGCCCAAGCCACCACCTTGAGAGCCACTTGCACAGGGACACACACCCCGAGCGCTGTGGCACCACCACGGTGTGGCAGTGGGCTGCCAGGCTGGCTTCCAGCAGGTCCCGACAAGAACATACCCCATGCCTGGCTGCTCCGAGGAGCAGCAATACGAGGCCAGAGTGACACACAGCCACCAACCCATGCCAACACGGCTGGCAGCTGGTCCTACTCCCGTGCCAAGACTTGCGCTCCCCAAAAGGGAGCTCCCATCCCACCGCGGTGACAGACCCCACCGTGCCCCTCCAGGCAAGAGGGGGCTGGCAGGGAATGGGAAGGAGCCCCCTTCCCTGAAGAGAGGGAGCTCTGAGAAGAGCCCCAGAGCAGGGGCCGTTGCTCTCCGCGGCCGATGGCAGCCAGCACGCGCGGTGTCCCGCGGCTCGAGGCGCTCCTCCGGCTCCGCGTGCCTGGCGAGCTGCCTCCCCGAAGGAAGTCGTTAACAGCCAGGCTCCTGCTCAAGACAAACATCTCTGAGGCAGGGGGGATTGCTGCTCTCCCTGTTCCCATTCCTGCGAGCCGGGCAGCGAGTGCAGATGGTAACTGAGAAGGTGGAGGACAAGCCAAGCTCAACAGCGCCTGGATTCCACAGATTGCTGTGATCTTTATCACTCTGCCCGGGGAGGGAGAGCTGGCTCAGGGGCCCAACAACCCATCTTTCATACCCTGAGCCATTCCTGCAGGACAAGCTGACATCTCCAACAGAGATGTCAGACCTTCTCCCTCTGCGTGACCCACATCTTCCCACCTGGCTGCAGCTCCTGGTCTCAGCTCCTGCAACTCCCCTCCTCCAGGACCGGGAGGAGCAAGAGCACAGACACCTTCCAGTGAAGCAGAGAGAGCTTATGGTCTCAAAGGCCACTCAGGACACAGCCCAGAGAAAGCAGACAAGCCAGAGTCTCTGTCTGGCCAAGTAGCCAGGAGTTGGACACACCTGTGTAACCCCTTCTGCCCAAGGTGCTCACTGAGGGATGAGACCTGATGGCCATGTGCTCAAAACTGCCAACACTGGCTTGTCCTGGGCTGCCCGAGGAGGCAAGAGCCTGGAGCCACCCTGCCTGCCCTCCCCCAGCCAGCACAAGCTGTGCAAAGCAAGAAGGCTGAGCAAATCTATCTGGGCAACCAACTGCCCCAACTGGTTCAGCGCAGCCCAGCAGCACTTGTGCTGGCAGCAGCCACAAGGACAGACAAAGCTGCTCCTTCAGTCCCTCCAGCAGCCAGGAGCTACTGTGGATTTACAGCGTACACCTGGATCGGGCAGACCTCTACAGGGACTGGCAAGAGCCTTCTCTCCCCCAGGTCTCTCCCTGTTGCCTCTGTATTATGTCCCAGGAGCTTAGGCAGCCTGTGCTGAGCCTTACCTGTGTGCCTGGGCCCACTCTGGGGTACTCAGGAGGTGCTGACACAGTCCCTTCCCCACCCTCCAGGACTCTGGCTCAGGCCCTCGCTCCATTCCTACCTCACCAGCCCTGGGGCCATCCCCAGCACCCGCCCAAAGCCCTGATGACAGCCTGGCCAGGAGCAGAGCAGCAAGCAGCACTTATGCTGGGACAGCTGGCACAAGAGACCTGTGGCCCAGAGTCACGGCCTCAGGCAGGTGGCATCCTGAATGCCCGGCCTGAATGCTTGGCAAGGCAGGAAGGACCACCAGGACCTTGCTGTGGCCTCTGAGGGCAGCACAGCCCAGCAAGCTGGAGCAGCTGCCATGGCCACAGACACACAGGGGGAGAAGCTGCTGCTGCTGCCAAACAGGTTGAGCAGCTTCTCCCGCCCTGCCCTGCAGCAGGGTCAGGCTGTGCAGGAGTGCTCCTGGGGCACTGTGGGGCCGAGCCCTGCTCACCCCAGCCTCGCTCGCTCCCCTTCTTGGGGCTGCTCTCAGCTCAGGGAGAACACGATCACGGGGTTGCTGCTGCTCCCAACACACAGCCTGCACGGGCACCGCTCCCAACGGCATGCACCACACTGGGGCACACACAGCCCAGGCGGCACAGAGGGAAGAGCCCGGAGCTACATCCAGCTGCCCACTGGAACTTCTGGCTGCAGGATGACCGGCTCAATTAGCACCCAGGTTTAACCACCAATTAAGCAGACAATTAGAAGCGGATGCAAGTTTTCTCCTTGTGTGAGCCACGTGTGACTCAGCTCACAGTGTTGTGTCCACAGCCCTCCTTCCTCCAAGGAGGGTGAAGTTCAAGGAGCCCAGATCACCCCAGAGCCTCCTGCCACGTACCTGAGCCGCCGCCGAGCATCAGACGGGGTCCCCGCCCTCCTGGCCGTGCCATAGTCAGACATGAGCCCGTAGTCCACATCTTCAAAGCCCACACTGCGCTGGTCATCCTCGAGGCCGTAGGGCTC
The DNA here is from genome assembly GCA_013397895.1 of Origma solitaria. Classification (NCBI taxonomy): domain Eukaryota; kingdom Metazoa; phylum Chordata; class Aves; order Passeriformes; family Acanthizidae; genus Origma; species Origma solitaria. The sequence continues at coordinate 58,527 of VZRL01002896.1, read as the reverse complement.
GGGGTGGAAATGGTTGAGGTCCATGTTGCTGCCCCCAACACGCACCTGGGGCTGGGGGCCGTAGATGTCCTGGCGGCTGGGGGCCCGGTAGGTGTCCATGGAGGGGCGGTAGCGCTCATCGATGCGGGTGACGCGGGACAGGCTGCCGTAGCTGTGGTCACTGCCCGGGTACCCATCCTCGTAGGGGCGGCCGTAGCCGTCGGGGTAGTGGTAGTTGCGAGGGAGGGTGGCCGTGCCCGCCTGGCCCAGGTAGCTGCCGGGGCCTCCGTTGCCGTTCTTGCGGAAGTTCCTGTCCATGGTCTGGACGTAGTTACTGGTGACGGGGGAGGTTTCCAAAGGCAGCCCGTCAGGCCCCACCGGCACCTGCTGCACCGTCCGGGTCGTCACAGTCTTCACCACTTTCTTCACCTAGAAGGGGTGACATGAGTGCAGGACACGTTCACATCAGGAAACCCACCATACCCTTGCAACCCCAGATTCCCCTTCCAGCCCAGCACTTGGCTTCAGGCACATTTCATGCCCTGTTTCAATTCATGGCAGAGCACCCAACCACCAGGGTCCCCAACAATGCCCTGTCCCTCCATGGTGTCCCCAGGCCCATACCGTGGTCTCTGTACGCCGGGTTGTCCCATCATCTGATGTCTCCACAGACACGACCGACATGGCCCCTTCCGGGTCCTCCTCCATGGTGTACGTCTCCTCCACGATCTGGCCCGGGTCCTGCATCCTGGGGATTGTGCTGTACAAGAGGTGGCTGTGGTCCTGAGGAGAGAAAGCGTTAGGCAGTCACGCCCTGTCACCAACCAGGGCCTTCCTGGAGTCAGCTGCATGAGAGATCTTTCCTCACAGGGAGCCCTGATACCTTTTGGAAGATGGTACCTTTAAGCCTGGGTGGCCACATCAGAAGCCCAAGTCATCCTCTCCCAGTTGGAATGGGGACACTGGAGCACTGTTCTGCACCCACCCCCAGCACGCAGGCTGCTCACAGCCAGAAGGCTCAGCTCCCCCTACCTGTGGCCCGTTGAGCTTCAGATCTGAATATTTCTGCCTTTCCAGGTCAGCATCGCCCAGGAAACGTCCGTTCTGAAACAGAGCAGGGCAGCAGGCCCATTACTACACTGATCTCCCATGTATCCATCCTCACATCCTTGCAGGGCCCTGAGCAGCCCATCTCCTGCACACAACAGAGACACTCACCACACACCCCACAAGAGCCCCCAGGAGAGGAACACACTCCTCAGGGGTCTGTGCCACGTGCAGCAAACCTCTAGGCCAGCCTGGGGAAGAGTCGCAGGAGACACCCTGACATCCCAGTTCTCCCACACGCTCCTGATGGAATGGTCACGACCTTTCCCTGCTCCCCAGCAGGGCCCTGGACACCTTCCGCATCTCCTGATGCAGGAGCCACCAGTGACACCCCAGAGGCCCCCCTGGGCCTCAGGGTACCACACGGTGGCCAATTGCAGGGTGCTGCTGTTTGACATTGGACTCCTCCTCTGTCCACCCTGCCCTGCCCCACAGGTCCCTCGTGGCACCGCCACCTTCCAGAGCCGGAAAGACACCTGGCTCCTGCACACCACCACACACAAAGCCCTCTGAGCAGCCCTCTCCAAGACTGACCCTGAGAAAGTGAGGAGACACCTCAAGCCAAGGCAGATGAAACTACATTTCCAGCCCTGTAGAGAAGATCTCTCCCAGCCCTGGTTTTGCCATGTGGGGACAGACTGAGACTCCAGGGATTTGCCCTTTGTCACACACAGAGGGAGACACACACACCCCAGCCCCGCATTTCGGCCGCCTTCCAAGCAGCCGAGTGGGACGGGGAGCAGAGATGCCCTGGAACTGAGCACAGCCAACCTCTGACCTTCCCACAACCAGAGCAAAGCCAAGCTGACAGCAACACCTCCAGACTGGCACCTCCACTCCTGAAGACTCTGCCAAAGGAGGTGTGCACACCCCCAGACTGACTCCAGTACACCAGTGCCACAAGAACAGCCGGACCCTCCGCCGCCTCCCATACCCAAGGAGGGCCGAGGGGAGGCAGGACTGACACGGCCAGGGGCTCCGGGAGCCTGTGCACGCCCCTCTGCCGAGGGGGTGTTTTACCTGGTGCCGCCGGGTGAGCGTGCCGTTGGCCAAGCCCGGGCCGGCGTCCTGTGGGGAGACCCGGACTCGCTCCAGCTGGGCTGAGACATGGCGCCGTTCCTCCTCCAGGGCCCGGGTCAGCTTCTCGAACTGTGCCTCCTGCTCCTTGACAGAGGCAAGGATGCTGGCGGTCGACTCCACTTCCGAGTCGTCCATGGGTGACGGGTGCCCAGGGTGGGCAGGGCGGGGGGCACAGGGAGGCACAAGCAGAGGCGGCTTGGTGTCAAGGTGAGGGTGGGAAAAGTGACCCAGAAGGGCAGGAGCCCCTCTCTTCACTGTACATGATTTTGGGGGAAGAAAGGAGGAGAGAAGAGTGGTCAGAAGAGACTGATTCCATTAAGACAGATCTTCAGAACAGGAAAAAAAAAAATCTTATGGCATTAACACCCGCTCCCACCCATCACCAGAGAGCTGGCAAGAAGGCCCTGGAGCAGGACTTAGATGCAAATTGCCCAGCACTAAAGCTTGGAAAAGTGGCACTGTGGGGACAGAAGGTCCCCCCAGCACACCATAAGCTGGGGCTGAGCCAGGTTTGGCAGGGCTCCTGTGGGCTGAGGGAAAACCTCATGGGCAAGGAAAAGCTGCAGGCAGACAGTGCAGAAGGGAAGGGCATGTCCCTGGGGTGGGGCAGGGAACACTCCTGAAGAATGAGAAGTGACCCACATCCCACTGCTTCCTCCAGGGAAGGGCAGACTGAGAGGGCCGTGTCACTTATCGGCTCCCTCCTCCCAGGTGTGAAAAGAGATGGGGAGACAGCTCGAATGCCTTGGCTCCACAGCTCCTTCCTACTTAGGAAAGGGGATGGAATGTGTTGGGAACCCCCTAAAGGGGATCGATCCCATGAGCCCCTGTGACTACTGCCAAAACTCACCACCCTCCAGCTATCCACCAGGGCTCTCCCTCCAGGGATCCTCAGCCCACAGACCTAGGGATAGGCTTCGGCCTGGACCCCTCCAACACCCCTGCCCAAAGGAGAACAGCAAGTGAGCCACAATCAACTTTTTGGTAGAGAAAGGCAATATTATTCCATACAGACCTGTCAGAGGAGGAAGCTCAGGTTTGATTGGCAAAGGCACGGGACAGCCAGGTCTAGACGCAGAGAATCATGGGAGAAACAGCCCAGCCACCACAGTGAGGAAGCAGGAGGGAAGAGAGCTGCAGGGACAGCGGGAGCAGGTCAAAATCACACACGAGAACATCAAACAGGAGGCAGGGCGGGCACGGAACTGGGAAACAGGCACCTCTCTCCCACCCCCTCCCCTCTGAGGGATGGGCAGTGTCTTGTGGGGTGGCAAACGTGGTGCTGCTTCCACAACAGCCCCCCAGCTCACGGAGACTCCAGCACCCCTCACTGTTCCCCCTGACGGCAGCAATGGCAGAGGCGGAGAGGAGCGGCCAGGGCTCAGCCCTCCACCCCTCCCGCGCAGCCCGGCCGAGTCCCTGCAAGCCCGAGAGGTTTTCCCAAAGCCATGCAGTCATGGCAGGCGTGTGGGGACTCGCTCGAGCCGGGCAGGCGGCACAGAGGCTGCTTTCCCACGGTCTCCAGCACCGGCTCTGCCCACTCCACTACCTGGTGCTACCGCCCTGGAGCGCCGATAAGAACGACCTGGGGCTGAGGACTTGCGCCGGCAGCATCCCCACTCCCACCGCCTCCTGAAAGCCCCTCCAGACCCAGCCTGCAGCACTGGCTGGTGCACAGGAGCTCAGATGAGTGTTTTCCGGTCTATCAAACCCCCCTCCACTCCTCCTCTGGCTCTCCTCCCCAAGGCCTCCCTCGGGTACAGGACCACGTAGCCACGGTGGCACCACCACGACAGAGCCCAGCCACGCAGGGTGGATGTTTTCCAAGTGCTTTGGAGGGCGCCCACAGCACGTTCCACCATCTGGTCACTGCCGCTCTGTCATCTGCCTTCACCCATAAAAAAATCCAGTTGCTCTACTCGTGCCCACATGGTGCCCAGCAGGAGCAGGAGCCCTGGCACACCCAACCCAGCCCCGCACCCCAGGAAGGACACAGCCCACCACCCTCCAGAGTGCAACCAAGCTTTTGGAAGCTCCCAGACATGACTCCTGGCTCATGCACGCAGCTTTCCACCCCTCCCACTTTGCAACAGGTACTCCCTCAGGCTTTTTCAACAGATCTACTCCCTGAGCCTTGTATGGAAATGCAGGGACGGCTCTGACCCTTGCTGCTCACCTGCCCTGTGGATTTGCAGGATTCTCTAAAGGAGAGGCTTGGTGCCTCCCAGAACAGTGCTGACACATCCCAACTCTCATCTCTGAGTAACACTCCCCACCTCTGGTGGGCTCCCACCCCCTTTAAGCAGGGACACAGATCCTCAGCCTTTCCAGGGCTCCCTGATGGAAAGGGAGCAGCTCCTTGCCACATCCCAGTCTTGTCCAGCAGGACACAGGGCAGTCCTACCACCCCAGACACCCTATGCGCTTGCAGCATCCAAAATCCCACACAGAAGTCCCACTGGCTTGTTGGGATTTGTAGCCAGAGTGGTATTTCAGCAAACCCTTTAAAAGAGGGGAACAGTCCCCTGTGGAGAAGGGATTCTCCACAACATGGCCTTGTCCAAGCAGCTGTGCTCCCCAGCCAGCCCTCAACTGTCCTGATGCAGAAGAGGCAGATTTTTGGGGTGCAGGAGGGCAGAGGCAGCACCCTGACTCCAAGGAGAGACTTGGCTAACCTGGTCTCATGAACAGGATCATGCCTGCAGCAAGCGTGGACCAGCAGGGTCTGGCTCTGTAGGAAGCACAGCCAAGAGAGACAGGAGCCCCAGAAGATCCCCTCGGTTTCACAAGGCCGCCAGGCAGGGCCCACAGAGCCAGCAGGGCTCCCCCAGCCCCAAATCCCCACCTCTGCATGTTGCCTGGGAATGGGGCTGGGAAACATGGACACTAACAAAGAAACCTGCAGGGCTGTGAGGGCCCCAGATAAGGGGCCAGAGCGGCTGTGAGGCTGTTTCCTTCCCGTCCCTTCCACAGGGAGTAAACACAACAGCAGGGGAAGGAACAGGACAGGTCCCGCACCCTCCAGCTCCTGTCCCCTCGCACCCACAGATCCACAGTTGATGCTCAGGAGGGGCCCCCTGAGGGTCTCCCAGCAGGATCAGGTCATGTTAAGCAGAGAGGCTGAGTGTCGGGGGCTGCGCTGCCTACACAGTTGTCATTCCTGCCCCGAGCACTGGACACGGCTCTATGATGGGCAAGAGGTGCCAGCAGAATGGGGTCTCTCCCACTTTTCCTCAGCCACCAGGACACACTAACTCCCTCCACCCTCGTTCTAGCCATTGCCTTCATCGACCTGGGATTAAAGACATAATTATGGAGAGGCAGTGCCAGGTCCAGAGAGGTCAGCAAGAGCTGTCCCCGCAGACACAGCCAGTGCCATCCCGGCTGGAGTGCAGGCATTCCTGGCTGGCACACGAACTCCAAACTCAGCCCTACAGCCCCAGCTGTGAGGAATCTGCCCCACATTCAGGGACGGGGCACAGCACAGCCCCTTGATGCGTCCCAATGCCAGTTTGGGGCATTCACTGGCCATCTCTGGAGCAAGACAGGGAAGGCAGGAAGAGGAGAGCCTCAGCTATGCATCCTGCTCCCTCCAGCCACTGAGCTGCTCGTGACAGAGCAAAGCCAAATATGCAGGAACCCACACGGGTGAAATTCCAGGGATCGCTTTGCGCCCATTCCCCCCCTTCCTCCCCCCCAGCCTCTGAAGATCCAACTACAGAGCATTCTTCCAGAGCCAGACCCTGACTGGCTCTGAGCATGGCTCATGAAAGCCTTTTCATCATGAGAGAGGCACTTGCTGACACACCCGTTACTTAAAAACCCCAGCAAGCCAAAAATATTTCGGCTGGCTCAGTACAGGGCAAACCAAAAAGCCTAAGGACAAAGCACACCCTGAGCAGCCTCACCCCAGGGGCAGAAACCCCTCTGTCCTCCCAGCAATCAGTACGAGAGGACCCCAGAGAACAATGCAGCGAACCAGGAAGCTTCACATCCAAATGCCCCTGGCCTTATCTCCCAACTTCCCGGCACCAACCCCACCCTGTGCTGTGCCACAGGTCCCAAAGCCAGAGCGTGTCCACGGGAGAGATGTCACGGAGCCTTGGGAGCAGAGCCTGCTTGCTGGCCAGGAGGCAGCTGCCAGCCCACCTGTGTGCATGGAGCTTCCCCACCACGATCTTCCCAGCTGGATAAAGGCTTGATCATAGCCAGACAGGCAACCTAAACCCTGAGCCCTCCACAGCTCTCCTCCACAACCAGCTGTGACACAGCAGGTTCTTCCGAAACCTCTCACCCTGGCTTCTCCAGCGGAACTGTCTTCCCACAGAACAAATCCTTTGCCTGGAAAAATAAATTTCCAGGGCCAAACCACAGACATACCCACCTAGAGCTCACCTGCACCCTCCTCTGCCAGAGGATGGAGTCCAGGCCTCGAAGGCTCCCCAACAGGAGTGTTTTCCTGGAGTCTGCCACAGAAAGATTAACCCAGGGCCCAGACCGAGCCAGCAGATGGGGAATTGTACTCCACAGGCCGGGGAAAACGGACAAGATCTGGTGGATAAGGCTCAGGCTGGAGGCTTTACAGGCAGCACCGCTACAGCGCAGGCGATCTCCAGCACAGTCCTCTATGTGGATTCTTCCATCAACCTGCTCCAGCCCTGCTCCATGTCCCAAGCTCCTGGAGAGCTGTCACCCAAAGGTCCTGGGATCCCTGGGGCTAAGGCTGCTGCCTCAGCACAGAACACTTTGGGCAAAGTTCAGCCGAAGCACCTACAAAGTCAGAATCACCTTTGCCACATCAGCCCTGCCCAGGAACACACCTGGTGCTCACTGCCATCATCCTGCTGCCACCAGGGAGGGGGAACAGAACTGCATCAGCTGAGTGTCACATCCCAGCCCTTTGCAGAGTTTTACTGCTTGTCTGTGTACCCATGGCACCTGTCCAGCATGCGGCAAGGTTTGTCACCATGGCCAGGCAGCCCCACACACTGTGAAGCACAAGCAAAGCCCTTCTCCAGCTCCATTAGAGCCAGCACGGACACAGCCCCTCATCCAGGCTGGCTGAGCCCCTGTGCCAGACCCACCTGCCAGGCTGACAAGGAGGGATGCACTTCCTGAGGAATTTTGCAACAGAGTCCCCAACACCAATGCGAAAAATGGCAACACTGCTTCAATAACTGGCCTTTCCCTCTCAGCCTGAGGGCCTGAGGAGAGCCAGCTGGCTGCCCACTCTCTGAAAGCTCTCAGCACCACATCCCATCCTCAAGAGAGAGAGAGGAAGCAACAAATTCTCCTGGTTCCAGCTACCTATCAGGATGCACTTAGGAAAAACAGAAACTCCATCAATAATTCAAGCCTGCAGTTGTCCAAGCACCTGCAAGTGCACTTGCTCTGCACAGGCTCATGGCCCTGCTAATTTGCCACAGGCTTCTGGTCAGTCTCAATTACCTAAAAAATAAATGAGCCAGCATCTTTGGCATCTTTCCCTGTGCAGAGCACAGGGTCCAGGCTCACACATCAGCCCTTACACCTCAGCCTGGCTGAAGCAGAAGGGCATGGGAGGGGAGCCCACAGGCCCAGGCTCACCTGCTCCCGTGTCCATCTCAGAGCACCCATGGCCCTCAGGCCACAGGAGAAGCAGGACAGATGATGATGGGCAGTAGATCCCACATCCCTGTACAGGTGACGGAGAGTTTTTGTTTCTCTCCCATCCCCAGAGGCAGGAGGGGCGCACAGCCATCATCACAGAGCAACCCACCCTGGAGGGACCCTGGCCCAGGCTGACACATCCTTGCTGCCAGGCTATATGAGGACCCTTGCTCCCACTCTGCAGCCTCCCCTGGCCCTGTCAGACCCTACACCAGGGGAGAGGTTTCCCCAACTCCTGCCCTGGGCTCCCACTGCCTCCTTGGCCCCCAGGAGGGCTCTTCCTGCTGGCAGGTGACAGAGCACAGCGGACTTCGGGCAGGCTGGCAGGTGGCCAGGAAAGGGCTGCTCCGGCAGCGGGTCGGACACTGCCTTGGGTGCCTGCCTGCTCCAGCCCAGCCCCACCTTCCCCGGGGGGAGCCGTGCCCCGGGTGCCGGTCACGGCAGGAGCCTGGCGGGTGAACACCCAGCAGCGGCACCGCAGGCAGGGACAGGCAGGGAGCCATTCCTCCTCTACCCATCACACCCAACTGGTTGGACTGGCAGCAGGACCGCCACCTGGCCTACCTCACCTGCCACCCCCAGTACCAGGGACGATGGCCACGTAGCCAGGATGGGTTGGGAAAGCCTCCCTTCGGAGAAGGGAGTCACCTGGAGATGCAAGCCGGGAGCAGATCGCACCTTATAAGGGAGTGGGCTGGCAGCCAGGGAGCAGGATGAGGAGCGAGCGATAAGTGCAGGGTGGGGCTGGAGGGGAGGAAGCAGGAGGAAGCAGCAGCGTGGGTCCTTCCCTCAGCCAAGGCAGGGGGCCGAAAACGGAGATACCGATCGGGTCTGGAGAACGGGTCTGGACACAGCCGGTGGTTGTGAAACACCGTGGGCGATCCTTCGGGTAAGGGATCTGTCCCTGGCTGCGCTGAGGTCATCGGGCCGGTGCCACCCCAGCAGGACCAAGAGCGAGACTGCTGAGAATGAAGGCTCGGCCATGGAGAGCTGGGATTGTTCTGCTGGAATGCCAGCAATCCTGTGGCACTGGGCAGCTGTCCTCCCAGGCACGCCAGAGGCCACTCACCCCTCTCCGAGCAGGGCCAGGACACAGCATGCCAAAAGCTCCTTCCCTCCAGGCAAGCCTGGAAGCTGCCGACCCTCTGCACCGGCTGGATGAAGCACCATGGTGAGGGGATGGGAGATGAGCTGCCCTCGGCATTTTCAGGGAGGAGAGGACCGCAGGAGGGCAGCCAAGCCACTAGGCTCCAGGCAGAGACTCTGTCCACCCGCAGCCCCGAGCGGGACGGCCACAGGGCTGGAGCCTTCCTGCCAACGACATCCCACTGCATCCCTCTACCCACGGACACCTCAGCAGCCCTGCTCCCACTGGGCACTGCTACGAGGGTCCCCGCCCTGGGGACAGCAGCAAGCAGGGTCCCTGCCACCCCTCTGCACCAGACCCACAGCTCACACCCCCAGGCCCAGGAGATTCACATGTCGAGAGCCCTGCAACAGCACAAAGGCGGCTCTCTCCTCGCTGTGGGAATTCGCAGCTGAGAGCTCGGCAGGGACAAAGGGATTTCACAGGCACATCCCCAGCCGGCGGCCGGCCTCCCTCCCCCCGGCGTCCCCGCTTCCTGTCACAGTAGCACCAGACCTCGGGGGCGCAGCAGCAAACAAACACCCAGCGCTGGATTCTGGGAATGGGGCCAGAGCATTCCCGGGGCAGGCCACGCTCCGGCAGCCAGTGGGCTCCTGCTTCACCCCAGCGGCTCCCGGGCAGGGGGAGGCAGCAGCCCCCCGGCTCTGCCACCGCGGCCCACGGCGAGTAGGTGAGCAAGGGGGATTACAGGGCGGCTCCCTGCTCCACCCAAGGAACAGCGGCCACCTCGAAGGGGGACGTGAGCTGTCCCCACGGCCACAAGTCTCAGTGGACACTGGCGCTTGGCTGAAGGTCAACGCGGCCCCCCAGGCTCCAGCCACGCCAATGTCCCTGCCCTTCACCCGTCCCCCCACCCTGCAGCAGGCTCAACTTTCCCATTCAGCTGCCTCTCTCCCGCAGGGAAAACAAACACACCAGAGATAAGGGCCATGCTGGCAGAGTCCAGGGAGCAAAGTCCCCTGAGTGAGACCCAAGGCTTCCTGCCAAGCCGAGGGCATAGCAGATGGGGGAAACTGCTCTGGCTCCCCATCCCAGGGGCACATGAGCTACTCTAGAGCTCAAATGTGCTGCTGGCTGTCCCCACGCAGAGAGGCCACAGTCCGGTGGCGAGCATTCCCAGCAGGATTAGGGGCAGCCTCCCTTCATCAGGCCATGGGCACAAGCACCTGCAGCTAGCTGTGCCAGCCCAGCACCTGGACACATGGATTTGGGACCCTTCCCAGGCATATGGCCCTCCCCACAGCCCTCTTCCCAAGGAAGCCACTTGAGATCATTTCCTGTCCCGCACCTGCAGCCCCAGGAATCAGTCCTGGCTCCAGTTACCCTGCTCCAACCAGTGGACAAAGGAGCAGGGCCTGGAAGCACAGGGGAATCTCACTGGCACCAGCACAGGACCCGCACCACTGGGGGCCGCCGGCACTATCCGCCTTTCCTGCAAGAGCAAGGCACCAAGGAACCTTGACCATGAGTAGGGAGAAGGGCAGGAGCAAGGGCCCCCCAGCAACCCCACGTGAGGTCTCCCCACCCAAAGGGTACCCAAGCACCCCTGAGGCAGACAGGACTCCCGTCCCTCTGCCGGAGGAGATGCACTCCCCTCCCCTCCCCACACTGAGCAAACAGGTGAAGTAGCATTTGGTGAGGGAGCGGCCAGGAGGGAATTGCCGAGATTAAGCCAAGCTGGTGGAGGGAGCGGCAGGAGGAGTGGGACCCCCTGCCCCCCCGCCTCGCCCCAGCCAGCCCAGACTCCCCGAGCAGGTAGGGCAGCCACGGGCTGAGTCAGAGCACCACGAGGGGCTGGGCTGAACAGCCCAGCTCCGCTTGCTCGGCATGACCTCATCAGGTGCCCGGCTCTCTAAGGCTCTCTAATTGCACGCGTGCGTCTGCTGGAGATGGCTCTGCCAAGAGCGGTAATGAATGGGTGAAGGAAAGCCGCTGGAGAAGCATCGGGCAGGAGCCAGGGAGTGAATCACGGCTGGAGGTGGGGAAGGGGGGTGCCTCAGCAGGGTGACAGCAAGGCCCCCAGAGCACTCTGAGACCCCACAAAGTGCACACACAGGCTGGCAGGAGCTCACATGGAGCAGCAAGGGACAAACAGGACAGCGGGACAGGCCACACTCAGAGGGACTCCATCCTACCCAGCCCCTTGCCTAAACTGTTTGCACCCCCAACTCTCTCACTGAAAAGCAGCTTCCCAGGCTCCTGTGCGAGCTGAAGGGAAGGAAACCTGCGCTTCCTGGTCAGACAGGAGATGACATGGTGGCTTCCCTTTCCTGCAAGTTTCTAAACACGACGTCCTGCCAAGGGCCACTCCCCACTGCCCCTGGCCTGCGTGAAGACGACCTGGAACTAAGCTGGGGATGCCAGGCATGGGCACCACCACCAGCCCAGCCTTGGCCAGCCGTGCCAGCCAGGAGGTCAGCATGGCCCACCCGAGAGACAAGATGCCTGGCCAGATTGCTGGAAGCATCCTGCCTCCAGGGTACACATCCCTCACCCACAGTGCTATCACATTCCTGTGCGGGGCTGGGAGCATCTTACAAGGAGAAGGTGCAAGACTGTGTTTTCCAACCCCATGGGGATCTGGCTGTGCCCACTACGCCCCAGAAATGGGCTGGCTACCTGCAGGGCTACAGCGGCACCAACACCACAACCCCAGCACAACATCTTCCCCTTAAGCCAGCTCTCCAGCCTCCCTCGCACACCTCATCTCCTTGTCCACACAACACCCTCGGCGCTCCCTGACACTCTGTGGGCCTGCCAAGGCTCTGGAAGGCAGGACAGGGCACCTCTGCGAAGCCAAGCACAAGTCCCCTCAGAGCTCTCACTGCTGCCAGAGCTTTGCTCCACAGGCCCATCCACCTGCCCTGCACAGGGCGGCTCCTCTTGCTGCCAAAAGGAGAAAGGAGAAGGGGAGTGAGTGGTTTTCCACCCAAGCCAGCTGCTGGGGACAGACCCTGGGCAGAGATCACAGGGGAGCAGGTGGCCCTGCCACACGAGTGTGCTCTGGAGGTAAAAGCAGACAAAAAAGAGAAGAGAGAGAAGGGATGGCAAAAAGCCAGCCTGGAGCAGGCAGCCTCCCCACATCAGAGAGGATTTCTCTAAGAAATACTCCTGGGCTCTCCACCTCCTCCCCCTCAGACCCCAGCGAGCAGGAGGGGGACGACATCTCTTACCCCCCGGAGCAAGCCGGCCTGCCCGAAGCCAAGCCAAGCATGGCAAGCAGCAGCCCTGCGTGCACCAACACGCTCACAGGAATGTGTTACTCCACTGGGCAAGGGGCCTGCCAGCAGCATGCAAACACCCCCGGTGACCCACCCTTCCAGGTCGGAAAAACTCGTCTTTGCAGTTCCACACACTCCCTCCCTCCCACCCGTGGCAGATACCCACATGTGGCCCAGCACCACCGCCTCCCCTTTCCGACTGGGCTGGGACTGGGGCTGCAAGCACCGGGAAGCAGCTGAGAGAGCCAGGGGCTCTTCTCGGAACAGACCAGCCCCAGCGCCACACGAGATGGGGGAGAAAGGAAAACACATCGTCTGGGGACAGTGAGACGCCTTCCTCCTCCTGAACAGGGCGGGAACCAGTTCCCCATATTCATCCAGTCCAAGGCCATCCAACTTTCACACATGGGGCCACCTTGCTCCCACCCCCAGGTAACCACCCTCCTACCCAGGAGGTGTTTCCACAGTCGCAAAAGCTGTGTGAGGCGAGGGGAGAAGGGAGAGCTGCCCTCCCATTGCCTACTCCCCCACGCTCCAGCTGCTTTTCCCTCCATGTCCACTGCCCACTGCCCAGCCCTCAGGGACCCAGCAGTGGCAGGTACAGCTCAGGTGTGCCCAGGAGGGCCAGTGAACTTTGGGCAGCGTTCACTGTGACCAGGGCCAACGCCCAGAGGAACAGGAGCAGCTGGGGCTGGGATGGAGGCACAGCAACAACTCCTGCCCTCACACACACGGGCCCAGCGCACTGCTGCCACCAACCCCAGACCACCCAGGGCCATCTCACGCCAGTCCTGGAGCTGCAGGTATTTCCAGAGCACCACCACCCTGGCCAGGCTATACGAGAGCTGTTCTCAGGGCTTGGCCCCTACCCAAACTTGCCTGGACCCTTCCCTGTTTATGATGGAAAGCCAGGCACACTTGGCCTGGACAAGCACCCCACCAAGACACCCAGACTGGTACCACAGCAGAAATCTCCCATCCCATCAGTACAAACCTCTGGGCAGAGACCTGCTAAAATCAAACCCAACTTAAAGGGTTCAGCCTGGCTCAGGTCCTCAGGCCCACACTGGCAAAAGCAATCTTACAGTGGGTAAGAGCTCTGCAGTGCAAAGTCACCATGGACCTGCAGCACAAGGTTAGGGACACTGGGACAAATTCCTGGGCACCCACCACTCCTGCTAGCACCCCCTGGCAGGAAAGCCCATCTCCCTGAAGGCATCAGGAGGTGTGGAGGGACGGGGAACAGGGACCAGTCATTCCCACCTCAGTCTAAGGTCCATACACGCCAGCGTCCCACTGCCAACCTCTGACCTGCAGCTGCTCCGGGCTGGGAAGAGCAAATGAAAGCAGGGGTGACAAGCACTCTGGTTAAGGGTTGGCCTATCCTGCTACCACGCCTGACAGCTTGTGCTCCTTAGTCACTGGTTTGCCCCCACACCCAGCAGAGCCACCTCATCTCACCCCTCCTCACAGGGAAAAGTTTCTTCCTCCATGGAGAAAGCAGGACAGGAGGATCACACAGCATCCACTGCCACCCCAAAGCCCCCTAATAGGCTGAGGTCACACGGGACCACAGAGGACAGGTCCTGCATGCAGCAGTCACCGGACAGGGCAGAGGGGCAGGTGTGCCTGCGCCCAACCAGCACCAGCAGCCTTCCGGGAGGGAAGGAAGGCAGATTAGCAACAAGCACAAGACAGGCAGGAGCCAGACGGACTCATCAGCCTGCTGCTGGGGGTTTCCAGCACAAGAACTGGCTCTAAGAAACCATTTCCTCCCCCCAAACAGCCTCCTCAGATGAAATAAAGCAAAGAGAAGGTTGCAGCCACCTCGGAGAACTCGAGGACTTTGGTCGAGAGCCCGTAAATCCAACCCCTTTCCAACAGCCTAGCGCTGAGGCACATTCCTGAACTCCATGCCAGAGGACAACCTTCTCCGCTGGCCAAGCCCTGTGTCACATACAGAGGAGTGCCGGAATCACCCAGGTTCGGGTTTTGTCATCACAGCCAGGCAACACCTGTTGTCTTCTATTGACCCAAACCAGCTCCGTGTTCCGCTTCTCTTTGTCAGTGAGGCAGGGATGAGACACAGCCTCAGTGCTGCAGACACAGGTGTTCAGAGCCACGAGAGCTCTGTACTTCCTTGGAAGCAGCACTACCACAGTCTTGGGAAAGGGCTCTGTCCTTGCCAGCAGTAAATGAGAGACAGTTATGAGGGGTTGTTGGGAAGGGAAACCAAGAGCTTTACCCAGTACTCTCTCCCTAAGGCCACAGACACTGGTAAGTTATTTCAAGAAGCCAACAGCCTTCCAGGCACGATCCAAGCCACGCTATTATTTTCTGGGTGTCCTAAAGCCACCTCCACTGCAAATACAATGGGCCAAGGTCTTATCTCCATGCCAGAGGCTGGAGGAGGGAAGACATGAGAGGCAAACCAGGGACAGATGCTGGCTCCGCGGTCTGGGCTGGACCATTCATCTGACTCCCAGCCCATCTTTAGGGAAGGGATGGCCTCAAGGGCTCCTCAACCACAACGATCAGGCCCTGACCTCCGCGTTGGAAGGGAGGAGGCTCACCCCTCTGCAGCAGCCCAGGCAAGCCCAGCACGCTCCACTGAGCGAGCGCTTTCATCCTCCCACCCCTTCCAGGAAGGCTCCATGCGAGATTTCCAACAACACTGCACACGGCAAAGGACAGTCTGCACACACAAGAGTCCGGCCAAGCTCAGCCAAGTGGAAGAGCAGCTTCTTAAAATCTGCCTTTCTGCTGTTGAAAGAGCACGAGGCAACAGCAGCAGGTAAGGAACCTGCCTCAAGAAAACCCTGGGAGCAGGATGGAGCAGACAAGGTAACCCTGGGGAAGACGACTAACAGTTCCCCTGGCCGGGCTCTTCCCATCACATGGCTTCCCACCGACCTGGCAGACACTGCCCCGCTCCATTGGCAGGAGCCCCAGCACAGGCAGGAGCCTGGGAGTCACCGGCCAGCCGCTGACCCCACCTCGCCACATCCAGGAGAGGGGGCAAGGAAATGGCAGCTTCAAACACAAGCTGTGAGCATGCCCTACGGGGATGCCAGCACACCTGCAAAGCTGAGGACAAGCTCAATTCTCCACACCAAAGACCTGGACAGTCAAGTCCAAAAGCATCTGTGCAGTGCAGGGAGCGCATCAGTGAAACCACAGGTAGCTGCAGTTCACTACTGCCACAAGGCTCCATGAGCCCAGATGCTCCCCTCTGGCTCACTGGGAGCTGTGCAGAAGCCTGGGTGTCACAGCTCTGGGACAGGAGCCCCCAGCCCTGCCACAGGCTCCCTGCCGGCCACAGGACAGCCCAGGACTCCCAGGTAATGCCCTGTGAGCCCCATCATCACGGCTCCCTGGAAGGGCATGGGCACCGAGCCCTTGGAGAGAGAGAGGGAGGCACTCCAGGAGGTCCACCCCTCTCTCCAACAATCAGAGGAAGCTTTGTTGTCCAGGCTCCCTCGCCCAAAGCCCAGGGCCATAACGGAGGTGCCCCACCTCCCTTCTGCCAGCCCGCGGGCGCCTCGCAGATGCCAGCAGCCCTCGTGACTGAGAGCCACCCAAACTTTCTCAACCTAAGTCTTCTCTGTGCAACGCTCCGAGGAGGCACAGGAGTGCCCACGGTGCAGGGGAAAGAGACGCCAGAGAAGGTCACCGGAGAAGGCACGACCAGCGCTGCGCAGAGGGGGAAGGCATCCGGGCTGTCGCTAAATGACAGTGTGACCAAGGGAGACTCAGAAGGAACTGCGGCTGAGCAGACCCCCCAGGCCGGCTCCGACACTGTTCTGCCTCCCCGGGAAGCGTTTCGGTGTCGCTTGTGAACTCCGGCGGATGAGCCAGTCGGGCTGTTTTGAAGCTCAGAGCGATTCCATTAGGAGGAGCCGCAGCCCCACCCGCACACTTGAGACCCCCCCGGGCACACCGGCCCCTTCCCCGCCCGAACAAAGGCGCAGGCGAACGACACACCGGGCGATGAGCCTCCGCTCAGACGGACAGAGCCGAACCCGGTGCCCGGACGCGGAGCCGGAGAGCCGGGCCGTGTACCGGCCGCGACTCCCGCGGAGGGACCCAGCCCCGAT
>VZRL01002896.1:13304-31807 GCA_013397895.1 Origma solitaria | reverse complement strand
CAGGGCGGGGCGGGCGCCGTACTCGGCCAATCAGCGCGGCGAATCGCGGGCGCGGAGGGGACTGACAGCGGGGCGAGCCAATAAGCGCGCAGGGGCGGGGTCACGCTACGCGCGGTGCGGTGGGGCAGCGGGCGGCGGGGCTCCCCGGGGCCGCGGTCCCAGCGCTGCGGGAGGGCAGGGGGTCCCGAGGCCTCGGCAGGGCCGGGAGGAGGGCACGGGGAACCGAGTGCTGGCCTGAGACAGGGGATCCCGGGGCCTGGGAAGGGCGGGGGAGAGCTAGGGAGAGGGCCCGGCGATCCCGGTGCTGGGGGGGACAGGGGGCCCCGGAGCCTGGGGAGAGAGGCCGGGGGTGCTGTTCGGGCGTTTCCCTCCTCCCCATCTCCTCCCGCGGCCGCACAGGCACCACGGAGCTGACGGGCAGCACCAACCTGATCACGCACTATAACCTGGAGCATGCCTACAACAAGTTCTGCGGGAAGAAGGTGAAGGAGAAGCTCAGCAACTTCCTCCCCGACCTGCCCGGCATGATCGACCTGCCCGGCTCCCACGACAGCAGCAGCCTGCGCTCACTCATCGAGAAGCCGCCCATCTGCGGCAGCTCCTTCACCCCGCTCACGGGTGCCATGCTGACCGGCTTCCGCCTGCACGCCGGCCCGGTGAGCCCCGGGGCTGGCAGCCGGGGAGGGAGAGGGGCCTGGCCTGGCCTGGCCTGGCCTGACCAGCCCCTTGTCTCTGCAGCTGCCCGAGCAGTGCCGGCTGATGCACATCCAGCCCCCTAAAAAGAAGAACAAGCACAAGCACAAGCAGAGCCGCACGCAGGACCCTGTCCCCCCAGGTAAGGGCTGCTGTAGCCGCTTCCCTCCTCTCCTCCAGCACCGGCAGAGCATCGGCTCATGTGGTGCTTCCGCTTCTCCAGAAACCCCCTCAGACTCCGACCACAAGAAGAAAAAGAAGAAAAAGGAAGAGGATCCAGAGCGGAAGAGGAAGAAGAAAGAGAAGAAGAAAAAGAAGGTGAGTGGTGAGGCTGGAGTCTTGGTTCGCAGCCCATGTCGCCCCCGAGGGGCTCTGTGAGTGGCCATCCCCAGGGGGCTGCTGCCCAGCAGCCCTTACAGTCTGTCTGTCCTTCCTCCACAGAACCGGCACAGCCCCGAGCACCCAGGGGTGGGCAGCTCCCAGGCAAGCAGCAGCTTACGGTGAGGCCATGCCAGCACTGCCCCGGGAATCCCCCAGCCCACGGGAATGGCCCCGGCTGACCCCAGGGACACTGTGGCTGGCCTGTCCCTCCCCAGCAAAGGGGACACCCTTGCAGCCCCCCATGACCAGGAGCATGGACTCTGTGGGTGCCAACCTTGGGCTTTTGTACCTGAAGAGCCCAGAGCGTTGGGGCCTCTTTTCTAATAGCCTTTTAATTAAAGTCGGCTCTGAGGAGGGGCTGGTGGCAGTGGCTGCTGTGACCCTTGACTGTCATGGAAGAGCCCAGACCAAGATGTCCCTGGAGCATGCGGGGTGCCCTCCTTTGGATCCCGAACCTCACCAGCACCTGTGACACGTTCCCTGGAGCTGCTTTTCCCGTGCCCGGAAAATCCTTATCTTCTATGGGAGCACAGTTTGACCAAACGCAGTTCCCAAGGCGGTGCCTCCCCAAAACTGGGGCAGGCTCAGCTCTTACCAGACCCCCTTCCCTCTCCCCCTCGGGATCAGGGGGAAGGCCAAAACCCTGAGGGATCAGGAGCCCTGGAGGGGCTGCTCGATCCTTGGACACCAAACAAAGCACACGCACAGCCCCGGGGTGGCTCATTAAATATCCTTTTATTCCTCATTTTTAAAATGGCTGATAATAATAAAAAACCCTGGTGTGGCTGTGCGGGGCCACGGGAGCTATTGTTGTAGAGAAAGAGTCCAGTAGTGCCGGCAGGGCTTTGGGGACGGGGAGCACGGGGCTCCTTGGCTGCGCTTTTTTGGCATGTGATGAGAAAATATTGCTTTCCGGGGATGCACCTGCCTCTTCCCCGAGCGAGCGGAAATAAAAACACCCCAGTGACGGCAAGAAACCCCCTCGGAATCATTAACAGAAATAAAAAAAGGCAACAAAACCAACAACCCCCCTGACCACACCCCCGGGAAAAGGGAACAAAGAGCAAAAACTGGGGGTGGGGGAGGCCGGGGCCTCTGTGCCAGCTCGAGCTGGGGCTGTGGGGAGAGGGCTGCCCCCATCGTGCCCCCTCCCTGGGCCCTCCAAGGGGGCTGGAAGCTGCAGACACCATGGAGCAGGGAGGGGAGCGTCCAAGGGTGGGCACCTTGTACCCCATGGCCCCCTTCAGGGAGGGAACAGTGGCACCCAGCACCTACCACAGCTCCTTCCATGGGTGCAGGAGGCAGCCCCACGTCCCTCCTTTGGGGACAGGGACAAGGTGGGGGCCCAGGCCCTGAGTGGGGAGCAGGGTAGTTTCTTCCTCTCTCTGGGTAAGATATATAATTTCTGCTTCTTTTTTTTTTTAATATTTATATTTATATATATAGATATTTATATATACACACACCTGGTAACTCAGAAAGAGAAAAAAAATAGAATCCGTAACAATAATAATAAAAAAAAGTATTCTGGTTTAAAAACAATCCGTTCCTACCACGCCAGGCGAGCGGGTGATTGCACAAGGCCCACAAGTGGCTGGTGCAGCCCAGGCGGTGCCAGGGCTGCGGCCCCCCGAGCCCTCCCCGAGCCCCCCGCGGGTGTGTGCTAGCCCCCGCGGCCCGGAGGGGCAGAGGGAGGAGCAGGGGGGGCCCCGCCCGGCTCTCCCGGGAGTCCACAAGCATCTGGCCACAGCGCGTCCCTGGGGGCTGCCGGGGAGGAGGGGAGGGGGTGGCGGCTCTGCCCCTCATACCGAGATCTCATAGGTGGTGCCCCCCACGCCCGAGACCTTCTTGACACCTCCACGGGTGGGGCTGCTGAGGGGCACTGGCCCCGGGCCCGGTGGGGCCGAGCCCAGGCTCTTGGGCTGCCCGTTGGACTTGCTGTAGGCTGTTCTCATCTGCACCTCATCCCTTCGGGAAGGAAGCACAGACACAGAGTCAGGAGGGGGAACAGGTCACCGGCACCCAGCGTTGCCTTGCCCTCCCCAGGGACCACCAGCACCCTCTCCAGATCCCATGGGGCCCACAAGGTGTCCCAAAAGGTGTAGGGGGCACCAGCTCTGTTCTGGGAGGAGCAAGATTTCTCTTGCTCTTCCCAGCATCTCTCCCCAGGGAGGGGCGTTCTGCTGCCCCGGGGGCTTGGAGGGATGCCAGCTGAGGGCCCCTCCAAACAGGCCACAGACACCCCAGTGCCATCACAGTACTCACTTTGGTGCCAATAAGGGCTGCAAGGCCACCTCCTCGGTCTCGGGGCCGCCGGCCTGAGAGGCTGTTTTTTGGCTGCTGTAAGACACAGATTTGCCCAGGTGGGGGGCGGCGGGCTGGTCGGGGGAGCCCAGTGAGCGCACCCGCAGTGCCGGGGGGGGCTCGGGCTTGCCAAAGCGGGGCAGGGCCGGGCGGGTGAGCGGGTTCTTGCCCAGGGGCGAGCGCTTCGAATCGTCCGAGGAGGAGCTGGTGCGGGGGGCGTTGCTGGAGCCCGGCGTCGACTGGATGCCCGAGTCCGCCAGCCCCACGTCCTCCTCCCGGCCTGCAGCCGGCGGCTGCTGCAGCAGCTTCTCCCGCTCCTGGATGGAGGCCACGATGTGGCGGGAGAGATTGTCATAGCGCACGGGCGAGGGCTCGCGCGGCGCCGCGTGCTTGGGGGAGGCGGCGCTGGCGAAGCGGCCGTGCAGGTCGGTCTCTCGCTGCTGGGCAATGCGGGCCGACAGGAAGGGCGAGGTGTAGCCCACCGGCGGCTCGGGCTCCGGGCCTGCCTGCACCGACTCGAAGTCAGGGCTGTCAGAGGGCGTGAGCAGGCTGTCGTACGAGAGGCTGCCGTTGCGCGTCTGGTTCACCAGGCTCTTGTAGGAGGTGGAAGTGGTGCCCTCTGAGCGGATGGACTGCAGGTGGCCCGTCTCAAAGCCTGTGCCCTGGGCCGATTTGAGGCTGGAGGAGCGGGAGCCGCTGGACAGAGGGTCAAAGTGGAAGCTCTTGCCGAAGGTGGGCGAGCGGAAGCTCTCGGGCTCCAGGCTCGGCTCCGAGCGGTAGCTGGGCTTGTGGCCGCTGTCACACATGGAGTTGGGCTCCTTCAGGCTGTTCACTCGGCTCAGCTGAGGGGCAGAGGGGCAGCAGTCACCCACAGAATGACCACGGGGCCCCGCAGAGCTCCCAATGTGCACCCACACCAGGAATGGGGTGGCATCCCCTCGGGGCTGGTCCCACGCGCCGGGCTCAGCCTTACCTTGGCACTGGTGGAGTGGGGCAGGGCCGCCGAGCTGCTGCTGCTGCTGTAGCCAGGCCGGTACTTGTACATGGTGGGAGTCGGGGGGCTGTCCTTGCCTAGCAAGCTGCTGTCTGCGCCAGGAGAGAGTGGCACGCTCAGGGGGGCTGCGGGCAAGGAACGCACTGAGCCCCACCCTCCCTGCCCAAGAACCAGTTCCGAGCCTGGGGCGGACAGACCGGGGAGGAGAGACGGGCTGGAGGGGAGGCGCACCGGGGCGGAAGAGACGGAGCGGGAGGAGGGGGTGTCCCCACAGCCATGCGTGTGGGGCTGGCACTTCTGTGCCCCTGCGGCAGCCCCGGCTGGGTGACACCCTGGGGGTGCACGGCACGGGGGTGCCAGGGCGCTCCGTGGGGGATACATACACTGCAGCCCTCGGCAGGCAGCGGAGCCCAGCTGGGGCTGGGAGAGCTGCGGGGTCTCCAGCTGCTGAGGGAAGCAGCTGCCACAGGCTCTGCCCATCACATCCCACCTCTGGCTGGCCCACACGGAGCCGGCCGCAGATGCGCTGTGCTGCCAAGCCGGGCCCGCCACCGCTTCGCCTCCTCCGTCCTGGCAGCGCGACGGCTGCAAGGCACAGATCCCGGTGGCTCCGGACAGCGCCGCGCTGGCTCAGCTCAGCCTCCAGCAGAGCAGAGCTGGCTGTGAGCATCCCGCAGGCTTCTCCGAGTGCGAGGGGCCACGTACGCTGGCCCGGGAATGCTGATGTGCTCCAGGTCTCCCCTGCAGCCTGTTAAAGCCGCCTACAGCCCTGGCTCCTGGCCTGCCTGATGCAGCCCTGGGCTCCCTTCCCAGTGGCTGCCAGGGCCCTCGTGCCCTCCTTACCCTCGGTGGTGGCCAGGGTTAAGTGTGTCCTCAGGCCCGTGTAGCGGCTGAGGTCGGGCTTGGGTGGGGGTGGCGGCTCGGCATCAGCAGACTGGCTCTCTGTCACCTCCAGGCTCCCCTTGGACTGCAGAGACAAAGCGCAGGCGGGGTCAGGGGGGAACGAGGCCTCAGCCCCCCTGGGCAGGCAGGGCATGGGCAGTGGCGCTAGAGGCTCCCGCTTCCTCCCGGGCCATCCGACAGAACGGGGGGCGATGCATGCCCTGGGTGAGTGCTGGAAGTGCCAAGGAGGGGGAACCTCCAGAGGGTGCTGCGCAGGGAAGGACGGGACCAGCAGGGGCAATGGAGAGGGCAAAGCCTCATGTGGTCACTGCCACATGGGAGGGGGACAGTTTCCATCCCGCGGGGACATAGAACAAGACGACATGGACGGGGGACAGGGAACGTGACCAGGCTCACTCGGTTCTCTACTCACGGATGCGGGCTTGCACCCCTGGGCTCCATGGAGGGCCCCAGCGCAGGCAGCGCTGGTCCCCACCTTCCTCACCTTCGTCCTTTTCAGCTCTGTCTGGATACCGTTGTCCATGATCTTGACGGTGATCTGACCGTCCGACACCTCGGGCCGCAGGAAGGGGGGCCTCACCAGCACTGTCTGCTCGGCCTTGGGGCGCCCGAGGTACCTGGGGAGGGGGCAGGAGGAAGGTCACGGCCTGGCGCCCCGGATGGAGCAGTTTTTCCAGGGATGCAGAGCCTGGGCTCACCTGGGGGCCGGGGAGCTGCAGAGGACCCGGCTGACATTCTTACAGCAACCATTGGTGAAGGGGTTGACGCCCCCACGGAACTTGCCCGTCACCTGCGGGACAAAGGAGTGTCACAGCCAGCCATGCCAGCACCCTCAGGACAACCTCCCAGGACAGAGATACTCCAAGATCCTGCCCCTTTTCCTAGTCCCTGTTTCGGTGCTCAACAATCCCTGAGGGAGTAGGGTCTCCTCAATTTCACCTTCTGCCCGGCTCCATGCTCTGACTGCATCCCCACGGATGCAGCTGCCCCTCAGTCACCCTGTGCTCGACCTCCCCAGCTCAGGAGCCTCCCCCTGCCTCGATCCAGCCCATCCACATCCATCCTGTCCCGGGAAACCCCAGAATGTACCCACAGGTGGCGTGGCCAAGCTGGCAGCCCTCCGTGCATACCTGTTCGTTGGTAGTGCGACCCCTGGCCACGAGCACCACGTGGAAGCCCGTCAGGCCGGCGACGGGAATGAAGAAGAGCCCGGCCACGCACATTACCACCATCCTGCCGCAGCCAGCTAAGGAACAGCCGCAGCCCCACTCGGCACCGCGCCGCCCCCGGCCCTCACCACCCCCTACCCGCTCCCACTGCCTGGGAGGATACGTGACGGCCATGCGGACACCGGAGAGCTCCTCCACCTGGTACAGGACGTAGAGCAGCCCGAAGCCGAAGACGCCCATGATGTGCGTGGTGAGCGACAGCAGGAAGAGGAAGAAGTAGCGGTAGTTGCGCCGCCCGATGCAGTTGTTGACCCAGGGGCAGTGGTGGTCGAACTCCTGCCGGGGATGGGGTACGGTGAGGGGGTGCTCCCGGGGCTCCCTGCCCCGCGCGGGGCTGGCGGACGCCCCACAGCTCCTCACCTCCACGCAGTTGTCGCAGACGCTGCAGTGGGAGCAGCGCGGCGGGCGGTAGAAGCGGCAGGTCGCGCACCACTTCATGCGCACCTGGATGCCCTTGATTTCCACCGTCTTGTACAGCGGGGCCCGGAAATCGTCCTCCTTGTCCTCGTCCTCCTCAGCTGACCGGACACCGTGGCACAGCGTCAGGGCCCAGCCAGCCCCTGCCCGCCCGAGCCACAGGCTCCCAGCATCACCCTTCCGTCACCCGGCACAGCCAGGGACCCCCAAACGCAGGCCCTACCCCGGAACCCTGACACTGCCTGAGCCCCAGCGACCCAACGTGGGGTGCTGAATCCAGAGCTGCCATCCCTGTGGCGCATGTCACTGCCCAGTCCCACAGGGCAGGGCAGGGAGGGCTCCTTGCCAGCCTCTTGGGACCCAGAAATCCCCTTTACCTCGGAGGAAGGGTGCAAGGAGGCGACTCTCCCCAGCCAGAGCCAGACTCACCTCGTGGGAATATGCCCGGGTCCATGAAGGTGGCCATGCTGAAGTTGGCCAGCACAAAGAGGAAGACGACAGCATTGTAGGCGGGGATGACTGGGGACACGTAGAGACTGAGCCCCGGGCACCTGCAGGCACAGCAGCTGTGAGACCCTCGGACCCCTCACTCGTGTTGCTCCACCACCTCCCACTGCCCCACCAGGGGCTCCCACCAGTGCACTCCACACCCAAACTGAAGCCACCTCTACAGCACAGCCTGACCCTGGCCTGGGGAGCACCTGGGGGCCACAGTGGGATGTGCTCCATGCATCCATCAGGGAGCAAAATTCCCCCTTGGGACCCTGCTGGAGGGTCCCAGAGAGCAGTGGTCCTGGAAACAGGGAAGACCAGGCCGATGGCATGGGAGGCACCCAGGGCACCTGCCAGAAAGCACCTGCACTTTGTCCTCCCTGTGCCCCATCAGCTGCTCGGGGGCAGAGGGGACCCAGCGAGGGGACACAAAACCAGCACCAGCTCCAGGGCCCCCAGGGCCACTCATGCTCCTCACATCCCGGTGACAGCTCCAGTGGGACATGGGGACCCCGGCCAGCACCCAGCTCCTCCAAGAGGCCCGTGGGAGCGCAGTGAGGGAATCACCCTGCTCCCTCCTGCCCCAGCGGGCGGGCTCGGGACAGCGGGCTTCCCCCTTGCAGGCGCCAGCGTAATTCCCTAATCTGCTTTGCTGCTGGGATTTAATCCCACAGATCTAGGGCAGCATCTGTCCTTCTCTTCCCCCCGCCGGGCTAAGTGCCGACAGATTAAGGTGGCCGGAGCAGCGCAGGGCTGGGCGGGCAGGGCAACATATGGTGCCAGCACCGTAATCCCCCATAGGTTGGGGTGAAGGGGCAGGCGCTGGCCCGGTCCCCTCCTCCACCACCACCCGCAGGGATGGGTCCCATCGCCGGGCGAGGCAGCCCCGTCCTTGTCACGGCAGCTCCGGGAGCCGTGGCAAGGCTCCAGCTGGGAATGAGCCCTTGGTGCAGGGCTCTGTCCTAAGCAGGGTAGGGGGGCACCCCTGGGTGTGGGGCTGGGGCTGTGCCAGGGGCTCTGCCCCGGGCAGGGCAGGAGGAGGGGGCCCACCTTCCCAGCACACACCTGGCAGCACAGAGGGCCAGGCAGGCAGGGCGCTCCCAGCACCGGGCACCACTCCATGCCCCATGGAGGGTGGGAATGATCAGCAGCACCTGCTCTCACAGGCCAAGCCTGAGGCTGTTCCCATCCGGGCACAGGGACGAGGGCAGGAGGGCAGACCTTTGGCTGCAGGAGATCCCTGACAAGGAGCACAGCAGGGCCAAGCCACCCAGCACACTCTTTCTCATCCTCCTCTCTGGCCCCTTCAGGCTCCACACACCATGCCAAGCTTTTACTGCAAACCATCTTCCCCAAAGCCTCTTCCCCCTGCGCTCCTCGGGAGCTGACCTGCCGGGCACCCTGGGCAGTGTCTCCCTGCTCCATATGGGGCCGGCATCTCTTGGCTCGGCCCCCCCAACCCCACGAGCTCTGCCCGGGCTGGGGAGTGGCTCCTCCAGCGGCACCGGCCCTGCTGCCTCCACTGGAAGCCAGCCAGGTGGATTCTCCGCAGCTGGGACAGGCTGGAAAGTTAGAGCCCTCTCCCATCTGTGCCCGAAAACCCTCAGAGTGCAGTGCTGGAGGCACAGGACCTATGTGACAGTGCCAGGCCACAACCCAAGCAAGGGGAGAATCACAGAATCATGGAATCACAGAATTGTTCAGGTTGGAAAAGCCCTCCAAGATCACGGAGTCCAACTGCTCCCCCAGCACTGCCAAGGCCACCACTGAACCATGTCCCCAGGTGCCACAGCCACATGTTTTTGGGGACTCCACCACTGCCCTGGGCTGAACAACTGTTTCCATGAGGAAATTTTCCCTTATATCCAAACTAAACCTCTCCTGGCACCACCTGAGGTCGCTTCTTCTTGTCCCATCACTTGTTCCTTGGGAGAAGAGCCTGATGTCCCCTGGCTACACCCTCCTGTCAGGGTGCTCTAGAGCGTGAGAAGGACACGCCAGAACCGAGGAACCCATGCCCCTGAGCTGAGCTCCTCACTTAAGAAGAGGCTCCCTGGCTCTCCTCTCTGCCAGAGAGAGAGAGGCAGGGGGCTCAGAAGAGCCCTAAAAGTAGGTAATGCCCTCCCAGAAACCCTGCAGAAGGAGCTCCTCTCTCCAGGAAGGGAAATCCCAGCCCAAACCTTTGCTTGAAAGAGATGGAGGGGAGCCAGGAAGACCCATGCCCGGGCAGCCATCCCACACAGGAACAGCCAACAGCTGGGCTGAGCCAAGCACACGGCCTGGATCCTTGAGAGACAGAGCCCAGGGAGGCAGCGAAGGATCCAGCTGCCTCGGAAAGCTCTGGGGCAGGCAGAGAGGAAAGGATCAGGGGAAAGGGAATACCTCTACGCTGTCTGGGCAGCCAGCCCTTCCCGGAGGGACACAGAGCTCTCAGGGAAGGACAGTGCCCAGCAGGTCCCTGGGCTCAGACACACTGAGCAGGGTGGAATTCACAGGCCAGGGCAGGCACAGCACCCTCCCCAGGGAACACCAGGACCCGCTGCCTTCCTGGCTCCCCCACACCCAGGGACCCTTGTGCTTTCTCCACAAAGCCAGACCACCCATTGGCATCACGCCGGTGACCCCAAAGCCAGGAAGTGACCTCCTGGGACCAGCCCCACCTACAGGAGGGAGCAGGGTCCTCAGCAGGGAGCAAAGGTGCTGCCCGTCCCTAAGGGAACCTCCTTATCAGGACAGTGATGTGTTCCTGCCTTTTGCTCTCCTGCCTCGACCCGAGGGAAGACAGGACAGGAGGAGCAGGAGCAGGAGGGAGGCTCCTCACCATCGCGGCCACGCAGGTCCCGCAGCACCCATTGGGTTCCCCCTTGGGAGGAGGATGCAACACGCCCACGGCCAGAGGAGCTGTTGGGACTTGTCCCTGGCAGCACATGAGAGGACTCGGGGAACCTCGGGCACCATGAGTCACACCGGGATGCCAGACGGGCTTTTTGCCACCAGTCATGCCTGGAGAAGCCTGTCCCTCCCTGCTGGCGTTCCCTCCTCAGCCCCTTGTCCCCGGCCCTCTCCCAGGGCACAGCCTTCCCTGCCTGCCCGTTCCCTGGGGCTCCGACCCATGGGCTCTCCTGCTCTCCAAGGCCTTGGCACAAGCACAATCCCTGCCCGCCCCAACACTCACACAAGTTTGGATGCAACTGGGAACACACACATATCCCAGCGGCACTGCCAGCCCCAGGGAGAGGACAGGGAACCAGGAGCTGGGACCAGCCAGTGGGGAGATGCAGGAATGGATAAACAGACCCCATGGGGGAATTTCTGTTCTAAATCAGCCCATCTGAGACCACAGCAAGCCTGGGATCCCCACTCATCGCAGGGGAAGGTGGGAACATTCCCTCTCCTGCTGCTCCTCCCCTCCAGCGCAACCGACCTCATTTCCACAGCCATGTGCTCAGCAGCAGCTCCTAATTAAATTAATCAATGAAAGAGAGTTCTTGGCCCAGAGATACAAATCCTGGATGGACCAAAAGGCGTCCAGTGGATAGGCTGGAAGTAACACAATTGGACCCTTAACAGCAGTGCCAAGCCCTGGCTGCTCCTTGTCTGGGGAGCCCTCCAATCACAGCTCCCATTGCACTTCCCAAAGGATGAGCCTTAGGTCAGATGCTGACAGCAGAAAGGGGGTCAGCAGCCACTCTGCCTGTCCTTGGCCAGGTGGGGGAAGGGGCACAGTGGCCCCCAGGACTACGCAGGAGGGCCCCACGCCCCTGTCATCCCGCTCCAGCAGCGGGCGGACGCTGTCCCAAGGGACCCATCCCTCCGGGAGCGGCGCAGCTCCCTCGCGGCTGAGCCCCGTGTGAATGCTGTGACCGGGGTTTGATGGGAAGTTCTGAAGTAGGATAAACAACATCGCTGACCTGCAATTACAGCGACCTGCCCAGATATTCCTGCCCTGGCCGAACCTGCTCTGCGGTGCCGGCTCCGGCGCTGCCTCTCACCGCCCGCTGATAAGTGGCTGCTCCCGGCGCTGCTCCCGCCCGTGGCCGGGATGGGCTTGGGGTGCAGCTGTCCGGCAGCCAGCCTGGCCCCCCGGGTCACACACGGGCTGGCACACGCAGCTTGGAGGGCACTGCCCGTTCCCTGCGCTTCTCCTTCATCCCCCTGGCACGGGAGCAACAGTCAGCAACTTCCATAGGCACCTGGCGGCCCGGAGCGGCCAAACCCCGAGCCTGGTGACCGCACAGTGTCCCAGCGGGGGACAGCCACACGCTGCTGAGTGACACTGCCAGCTGCACCGGGCGAACCAAACCCTCTCCCCTCTTCACTCGTCAAGTTCCCTGTCCCTGTCCAGTGGCTGCCAAAGCCACGGTGACCTTCCCTCCATCCCAGGGAGCAGCGGCAGCAACGGCACCCGGCCCTTTGACCTCCCGCAGCTCTGGCTGATCCCTGCAGCCCCAGGAGGAAAACCCCAGGGAGCGGGAGAGGCTCCCTGAAGCAGAGGGTGCACCCCTTTCCAGCACCCTGCCAGGACCCCAAACACATCCCCCCTGAGACCCCAGGGACTCCCGGCAGGATTTGGTAGCAATTCCAGCTGCCATGCTCCGGCATTCCTGCCTGGCACACCGTGCCGCGGTGCCAGCCTGGCTGAGCTCTCTGCCGGGCTCCCTCGGTACCCCGAGGTCCTGCCCCCCCGCCTGCCACCCCCCCAAGCGCGTCACCGGGGCACATGTCACCGGGCAGGGAAGAGCAGCAACCTAGGGATGTCACTACGCCTCTCCAGCACCCTGCACCATCTCCCACCCCGGTGGAACCCCCAAAGCCCCAGTGACCTGCTGGCCACCTCCCTGGGGCCCTCTCCAGGGACACGGAGCCCTCCTTGGCCCAGGGGAGGGGACAGATCATAGCGAATGATCCGCACAGGGGTCAGAGTTCTCCTCCCTGAACTTTCCTTTGTGGCTCACAAATTGATTACGAAACTGAAAATAACACGTGTCCTGCCCTAGCCCACCAATCCACCTTGCCTCGCTCCAAGGGAGAAAGTGATCCCTGCATTTTCCACCCACAGGTCACAAACCAGTTCCCGGCACAGCTGACCTGGAGCCGAGTGGTGCTTCATCGGGACCCCCAGCACACAGCTTCCCCTGGGAAATCTCACGGAGTGAAACGGCTCCCGCTGTGGCTGCAGCACCCAGAGCATGATATCCCCTTTCCCTCGGGGATGAAATCCCAGCTCCTCTCCCCTGTCCCCCCACAGCCCTCCCCGCTCTGGCTGAGCAGCTGGGACTCACGTGAAGGCGAAGAAGAGGGTGGTGGCTCCCACTAGGAAGATGGCAGCAGCAGAGACCGGGACGTACTTGCTGGGTTTGAATCTCTTTCCAGAGGCTGCTGGCATGTTGGAGCTGTGGTGGGGGGTCCGCCCCGCAGCATAGCCCAGGCCCCAGGGGAGTCAGAGCAGGATGAGAAGGGGAGGGGGACAGGGGCTGACCCCTACCCGGCCCCCACACCTGCTCCCAGGGCGAGCTCTGACCAGGGCAGACAGTCTGGAGAAGGCTCTGGAGCAGGAGGCCCAGGAGAGGAGCCCACCCTATGCTCTGCCCGGCGAGAGCTCGTGGGCGCAGGGAAGGAAGGTTAAAAACATTAAAAATTCAGAACAGAGGAGGGGATTTGGGTTTAGAACAACTGTTGGAGTGGGAATGCTGAGAGCCCTTCCAAGCCTCAGTCCAGGCAACAGCCCATAAGGAGCAGGACTCCAACAGGCAGGCTCTGAGGGGAGGGTAGTCCCCAGGCTTGGGCAGGGTGCTTCCCACCTGGCCAGCACCCCGGGAAGAGCACAGGATCGGCAAACTCCTTGCAAAAAAGCCACTCTGGGAGCCTCAGGGAAGCCACTTCTCCTTTTTAATCCGCCTCTGCGGTGCCGCAGCCCCCAGCGCCGCACGGGAGGAGGGGGTGGTCTCCAAGCAATCCCAGCTTCCTCACAGCGCTGCCGTGCCTCCTCCTCCTCCCCTCGCTGGAGGGGTCACGGAAACACTCTCCCTGATTTCACCGGGATCCGGGGCTGGCTTGGCGGTGGCCGTTTAATTTTATTTATTTCTCTCTTGTCTGTTAAAGCCGAGGAACAGCTGGTGCAAGGTTGAGCTGTAAATCCTTTCTTTCCAGGGGGGTGGAGGGGAAGGTCTGGCAGATTGTGGGTTTTCCTACTTGCTCCTTTCTCCTGACCCCCCGGGCCTTTCCACGGGCTTAATATCCACTTGGCGGTTGGGAAGCGACAGGAATTTCATCAAATCTTCTCTGCAGCAACCATTTCCCAGCAGGTGAATGGGAAGGGGGCGTTCAGGGAGCGCCTTCACAACCCCAGCAGACACCCAAGGGTGGAAGTAATGCTGAGCAGCTCTGTCTCACCCATGGCCCGGGCGGTGCGGGGGAAAACCTCAGTTTGTTCCAAACAGCTCCATTTTTCCTTCCCCCTTCCTTCGCTAAAATCCTTCTTCATTCATCCATCCGTCTTTAAAAAACAACTACATAAAACCATTAAAACTCGAGGTTTGGTGCACCGCAGCTCACCTAGAAAAGACAACAACAGAAATTAGCATGGCGAGAGAAGGGACAGAGCCAGCTGTCATTAGCCACAGCAGCCCAGCCACGGCGTCTCCCGTCCCAGCCCAGGGGCACTGGCTGCTGCAGGAATGCCAAGCCACCCCCTCTACCTCCGAGAAACCCACCCTGAGCCCTGAAGGACTGGAGGGACACCATGAATTCCTTCCTGCAGCTCCGGCTCAAATCCCAGTGCCAGTGAGTGCCGCCTCCCTGAGGAGCGGGCCCTGAGCAGAGGCTCCAGGACTTAATATGAGGGTGAAGACCACAGGAAGAAAGACACACAGGAATCTCACCCCCTTCTCTGGAGGGTAAGAGACAGGAGAGGCCCATGGAAAACACCAGTCCCAGGACTGGAGGTGGCCTTTGCAGCTCTGGATTAATCAGGAACTGTAGTGCCAGGACAAGGGGGAGTAGGTTTGAAATGACAGAGCTCAGGGTTAGATGGGATATTGGGATGATATTTTTCCCTGTGAGGATGGGGAGGACCCGGCAGGAGATGCCCAGAGAACCTGTGGCTGCCCCATCCCTGGCAGTATCCAAGGCCAGGCTGGATGGAGCTTGGAGCAAGCTGGGACAGTGGGAGGTGTCGCAGCCCACGGCCCTGACCTGCCCCAAGCAGCCACAAGCCCATCATCCATCACATCCGCCCGGTTCCTGCTGCCACAGGCACCACTCCTCAGCTTGTCTGTCACCCACCCTCCCTTCACTGCCTCCGCGGCACCACAGGCCCGAGCGGAGCCTACAACTCACTCCTTTCTCCCTTCCAGCTTTCTCTGCCTCCCGAAGCTTTTCCTTCGGGGTGGGCAGGGAAGTCTGTAGCACTGACTAAATGCAAGTGAAGGTTGGGAGAGCTGCATCACCCAATTAAAGGCACGGCTAATGACAAGGATATGTTGCCATGAAGTCCCAGCTCACGGCGTCAGCCACCTCGGCTGACTCACCCAGGAACCGCTCCTGCCGCCTGGCCTCTGCAGGACCCAAGCTCAACTTCCCACCCCAAGGTTTCCCTGCCCTTGGGAGTGAGAGGAAACACAGGGCCAATGCTCTGCCTGTCCGGGAATGTGCAGGTTTCACCTGGCAGCAGCTCCCCAGTGGAGCAAATTGAACAGTAACACCAGGGAAAGCTGTTTTCCGTAGCAGGGACAGAGTTCCCGGGAGAGCGGCAGCTCCCCAGCCCCGCTCTGCCCGTTCAGGGAACAGCCCAACACCCCACAGAGCCGAGCCCAACAGCAATTCCAGGGATGGGCTATCGGAAGTCCAGGCCTGACATCACGGCTGATTGCTTTAGCAGGAGCAATCTGCTCCCAGAGCAGCCGGCCCTTTGAACACTCCTCCACGGAGGCACGGCCGCACCTCGGGTTCAAACAGGCGCTGCCAG
Organism: Origma solitaria; assembly: GCA_013397895.1. Classification (NCBI taxonomy): domain Eukaryota; kingdom Metazoa; phylum Chordata; class Aves; order Passeriformes; family Acanthizidae; genus Origma; species Origma solitaria. The sequence continues at coordinate 16,428 of VZRL01002896.1, read as the reverse complement.
GCAGAAGGGGTTGTTCCCTGATAATCCTCCTCCGGAGATCCCCACCCTGCCCTCGCAGGGCACCACGGGCATGCGCCTCGCAGCCCTGCTCTGTTCCAGCTCTTCCAGCCAGAGATCCAGGCGCTCCAGCCCTTCCAATGGGCGATCCCGGCGGAGCTGTGCGTGCCAGAGCCGGCTCCCCATGGAATCAGGTACCCGTGGGACAGGCCCATGAACAGGGGGAGAGCCCCGGCACTGTCATTAGCGATGCCCCAGCGAGAAGCGATGCAAATGCAGCCCTGCTCCAGCCGCCTGCGCTCAGAATAACTCCACAACTCATCAAACAGGAGGCTGCCGAGCCCAGCCCAGCTCCCAGAGTCACTACGCCGCTCCAGGAATGCCTCCCTGATCCCCCATGCATGCTGAGACCCCGTAGAACTCCCCAGCCCTGCTGCAGAGGCCTGGGCAGAAGCTGTCGAAGCACAGCACAGCGTGCCAGCATCTCTGCTCTGCAATCCTCAAGGGGTCCAGGAGAAAAACAACGAAAATCCACCCCAAATCCCCACAGAGTACACTAATTCAGGCCGCAATTCTCCCAAACACACGTCCCAGCCATCCCCTTTCCCAGCCCTACAACCTGCCCACCTCTGGTCAACCAACCCCTCCTTTCCCACCACATTTTCCCCAAATCCTCTGTCTCTCTGGCCACTTTGTCCCCATCCACAAAGGCCACTCACCACAGACTCCCCTGCTCCAAAGAGTCCCCAGCTCGTCTTGCTTACCTGTGGCATACACGGGCTCTGCTCTTGCCTCCCATTCCTTTCCCTCTGCCAATTCCAGCCCAGCAACTCCTCCTCTCCTGCTGCTCCTCCAGACCTGCCCTGCTCCTTCCTCCTCCAGTGCCTGTGTCACTGCTCACTCCCCCCTCCCTCTCCCTCAGAAATTCCACCTGGTTTTCCCATCCCGGCACCTCCTTTTCAGAGCATTTTCCCAGTTCCACTCTGCTCAGCCACCTCCAGAGCACTTATCTCCACTCTCCAGGGTTTCCCTCCACTCATACAGGGGAGCTGCTCTTGCTTGCTTCCTCTCCATTTCTGGGGATTTCTTTAAATTCCAAATTCCCTCCCTTGGGATATGTGCAAGCACAACTGCTGCCACCTTCCATTTCTCTGAGCCTGCGTCTCCTTTTCTTGGGTCAAGGCCCTGTGAAGCCTCATTGATTTCCTCCTTTTACTCCCGTCCCAGCCCTGTGCTCCTCCTTCTCTGCTTCCCACCCAGCTCTGCTCATGTGCTCCAGCCCCCCTCCAGCCTTTCCCAATGCAGGCAGGTGCTCCATGGCTCGTCCTTTCTGGAGCATGAGACAGGTGCTCTCCACCTCCGCTGGCATGGGGACACACGTGTCTCCAGCTCCCAACATTCCCTCCCTCACTTCAGCTCCTTGCTCTGCTCCTGCCCGGGAAGGAGGAAATGCACTTCGGCATCAACCACATGGCTCCCGCCACCGCCTGGGGCCAGATCCCAGAGCACGGGGAGGACAGAGTTCCCTCCCGGTTACCGGCTCCCAAACCTGCATCACTCACCAGGACCCGCAGCTCCCGACCTGCCCCAATCCAGCCAAGTTCCCATGGTGCAGGGCAAACACACAAACAATTCCTTCCACATGAGGCAACTCCCAGACAGGGCAGATCCAGGGCTGAACGGAGACGGGATGTGCTTTACCTGTTCCCACTTCGTTTTGATCAGCTGCATCCCAGAGTTCCATACAGCCATTCCAGAGCTTGCCGCCTGGCATCGTGAGTGAGGGGCATCCGTGGAGCAAGGATCCTCTCCTCTCTCTGCAGCTCCCTCTGCTCTCCCTGTCCTTGCACAACCGGCCACTGACACTTCACACTCCAAAATTCATCAGAGAAAGTGGCAATTTTCCCAAACCTGACACTGTGGCCAGAGCAATGCCAGCATGAGATCCCCACTGGTCAGTGCCCTGTGTCCAAACTGGAGCACCCGCCCCAAGAGGGTGGTGTGAGGACACTTCCCCGCTCTTAATTCCAAAGAAGGACGCACAGCAATGCGTGTTTGGAGATCCAGCCGCCCCTTGGCTCCAGGTGTACACTGCACACCTGTCTTTCTCCCAGGTGAATGTACAGGAGGATCAATACAGAACATGGAGAAATATTCCACCACAGACAGCCAGAAGGCTGGAATCACTCCGTGCTTATCTCCTGCCCAGGGCTTACACTGCTCCCATCCTCCTTCCCCAGCCCATCCCGCTGGTTGACACGGGATTAGCCCCATTTTACAGGCAAAGCAAGCAGAACAATGCCTCATCCATGAGGCCACGTCCCAACGGGCCCCACAGCGAGGGAGGACAGCCTCTTGTGACCGCGTTAGGAGACACCGGGCACAGCGACAGGTGGGAATATCCCGGACAGGCCCCTCACAGAGGAGTTCAAGGTCTCCCCTTGGACCACTCTATCCCCAGATGGGGCTCCAGGCCTCGGGAAGCAATAGGAATAAACGCCTGCCAAAGCAGCACCTGGGCCCGACGGAGGGAAGGCGGTAACTGGATTAAGCCCAGAAAGAAGCTCCAAGATAACTCTGGCTTTGATCGAGACAAGGCTGTGGTTGTACTTTACATGCCCCAAAAAACCCAAGCAGTCCCCAGTGCAGGGAATCCCACTTCCCTAATGCCCAAATCCAGCTCTGTGCCGGGGCGGGAGCCGGCAGATCCGGGGGAACCACTTCCCAGAGCCACGGGGTACACAGCGACAGCTGATCCCCCCCGAATCGGCGCGGGGGGGGCATGGGGGGGTGGAACCCCGGGGCTGGGGAACCTGCACACCTCAGGCGTGTGGGAATTCGGGAATTCCGAGGGGAGGCCAGGCTGGACCCGTGCCAGTGCCGCCCAAAGCCGGGAGCGCGCCCCGTGAGCAGGGATTGCGCCGGGAGGAGGGGTCGCGTTGTGAGCAGGGGTTCCCCTGCGGCCGCGGCACAGGGGCTGAGCTCCAGCGCCCCAGCACAGCAGGGTGAAGGCGCTCCCGGGGGGCCCCGGGGACAGGCCGGGTGCGGGACGGCGCACGAGTGCCCCGGGCGCTCCCTGCGGCGGCCCGCGGCCGCTCCCCGGCCCCGGGCGGTTTCCAGCCGCGGG
>VZRL01002895.1:186538-232652 GCA_013397895.1 Origma solitaria | reverse complement strand
AGCCCGGAGCCCTTCCCGGCTGGAGCCACAGGGGCACCTCCGGCAGCACCAGCATCCTGCCCTGCCGCCTCCTGGCGTTTTCGGGCATGTTTAGAATGGAATTCTTTCCGCAGTTGTGCATCGAGGCGAACTTGACTCTCGTCCCCTTAAGAGGATGCGAACAGCCGCACGGGTCTGGCCTGGAGACCCTGGGCGGGCAGGGCTTTGATGGAAGGCTTCTCCTGCCCTATTTCCCCGCACGCAGGTGGTGCCGTGAGACCGCGAAGGTGGGGTTCCGAGGGTGCCCCGGGGTACCCAGGGCAGGGGTCCCGGGGGTGCTCCGGAGGTGTCCCGGGTTCTCCCCTCACGCCGGTCCCGCCACGCTGGCGCACAGCGCCCCCTTGCGGCTCCGCGGGGACGCGCCTGCACGCGGTTCCGCCTCGCCCCTTGGCCGTTGGCCACGCCCCTCAGCTCGAGCCCCCTGTTCCCGCCCCCCTCCCCGCCATGTCGGAGGAGCTGCCCGGGGTGAGGCGGGCAGAGGAGCGGGAGGAGCCGGAGGGACGGAGGGGACGGAGAGACGGAGGGAGGGGTGGGTCGGTGGGAGGAGCCGGGGGAGGAGCCCGCAGCCTCTCGCGTCCCGGGGCTCGGCTGCGGCGCGAGGCGGCCGAGATGTCCCGGCCGGGGGGAGCAGGGGCAGGGGCGGTCGCGGCTGCGGTCCCGCAGGACGTGGCGCCTGAGAGCCTGCCCGAGCGGGACCCTGGGGCTCGCTCGGCCGGGCTCTGAGCCCGCCGCATCCTGAGGTTTGCTGTCCAGGTAGGCGTGAAAACGGAGAATGACCACATCGAACTTAAAGTTGCGTGCCAGGACGGCTCCGTGGTGCAGTTCCGAATAAAGCGGCACACCCCACTGAGCAAGCTCATGAAGGCGTACTGCTGCCGACAGGTAGGCGGGGGCACGGCTCGGGGGCTCCTGCGGCCCCGGAGGGCTCCCGCCGCCCCTGCTCGCCCCCTTCTCCCCGGGGAAGCATCCCCTGCTGGGTGGAACCCTCGCTGCTTCTCTGCCCGGGTCGTGGAACATGCTTGTGGGCAGGGTGAGGGTATGCCGGTGAGTGCAAGAGTGAGGAGCTGGGATGCTGGCAGCTCTTCACAGTAGTGTTCTCATCGGTGAATGGAAGCTGCCTCTTCCTGCTCAGGTGCTCACTAATGTCCCGTGACAGAGTTATCAAAATTCCTCCTGTTCCGATCCTGGCTCTGAGACAACTTACTAACCCTCAGTGCTGTCATCTCCAAAAACCTCATCAACATTGAGCGCATTTTCTGTTTGGAAAATGGCACAAAATAAATTCTTCTACGCCACAGCTTCCTCCTGGGTTTTTTCGTCCTCCCTTCCTGTGTCTCCTGCTGCCTACTACGCAGTCATGACCGCTGTGTTCCACAAGTGTTCACTGGCTGCTCTGTGTCAGAGGCTGTTCCTCAGTGCCATCCTGAACAGGAGAAGGATGTATCCCCACAGCTCAGTTCCTGAGCCTGGAGCTCCCGATGCCTCTACTTTATGCAGAGCAGAGGGTGGGCAGACAAATGGCTTTGGAAGCAGAGTTGGATTTTTTTTTTTGGTGGGTGTGTCCACTTGTCTGTTACTTGCAGGATGCTTTCTTCCCTTATTTAAACTTTACATGCTCTCCTCCTCTGTGCCTGCTGCACCCTGACACCTCTCTGGGTTTTTGGAGAGGTGCAGGGGGTTCTAGCATTCCTGTGTGTGAGAGAAGAGTGAATTACACTGGGATTTTGAAGGATTTTAGAGGGCAGAGGAAGGTCCTCAATCCTTGATGAGGGGAATAAAGACTTCTTCGTGCAATTAAACATTGTTACAACAGGATTCAGTCATGTGTTACCTCAAGTCTTAAAGGCAACATAAAGTTACCAGGATTTGATCTTCCTCAGTGTGTAGACAGCAAGACAAATGCTCTCAGTGTTCTGATGGTTAAATATTAATCACAGAATCACAAAATTATTTGGGTTTAGAAGGGAATTTAAAGCCCATCTCATTCCACCCCCTGCCTTGGGCAGGGACACTTTCCACTAGACCAGGTTGGTCCAAGCCCCACCCAACCTTGCCTTGAACACTTCCAGGGACGGAGCAGCCACAGCTACTTTGGGGAACCTGTGCCAGGGCCTCACCACACTCAGAGGGAAGAATTTCTTCCTAATACCTAATCTAAATCTATGTTCTGTCATCCCCCTTGTCTTTTGAGTGTTAATTTTGTTAACATGTGTTCTGATGGTAATTCTGTGAATACTTAGTTTGGATTCAGAAACACAGGTGTGGTTTCTTATGTTAATAACTTTGAACTTGCAGGGCCTTTCAATGAGCCAGATTAGGTTCCTGTTTGATGGACAACTAATTGAAGAAACAAACACACCTGCACAGGTATGTAAAACACTCTTACTCCCAATTGCTACATATATATTCTGAAGTGTGAGTGATGATCAAAGGGGCTTGAAATCAAAATGATCCTGAAATAGTTGCTATGCGTTTAGCGTGTTCCAACTAATTTGTTCAAGGTGACTGAGGGAACGTGTTTCATGCATTAGTTAATTAAAGTTATCCCTGAAATGTTCTATTGCTGGTTAGGAGCAGAGAGCCAAGCTTCTGTCACCACATGTCTTTCAAGTTTTCTGAATTACTTATAATTTCCATATTTTTAAAATGTTAAAATAATTCCTGTGTTACTCCCACAGCTGGAGATGGAAGACAAAGACATGATCGAAGTGTACCAGCAGCAGACGGGTGGAGGGTGCTAAGACACAGCATCTTTTTGGGGAGCCTAAGGATCCTCATCACACCTCACTCTCTCAATCTGTCCTTGGACGTGCTGTTTTATTAGTGAACAAATGAACATGCCAATCACACGTGGGGTTCTTTGAAACTTCAGAGGACATTTACCAAAGTTTCTTGTTGTCTTTGACATTCTGTGTGCGCCAGTCAAAACAGTATCTGCAGGGATTGAGCTGTGTTTGACTTGAACCATTTTAAATTCAGATTAAGTCATGTGTGTTGTCTCTCTATTGTTAGACTTTTGTTAAATTTTATTGTTTTTATTACCTTTTTCTTTCTTTAAACTTGTGGCCTAAGCATTCATGCATGTGTTGGGACACAGAGTGTTCATTCCCAGCTCTGGCTGGCCTTGTCCCTCTGTTTTAACTCAAGTTATGTAAATAGTTCAGTGTATTTTCATGCCAGTTGTGAGTGTAAAAGTTTCCTTTTAAGATGTGCCTAAGAGAAGAAATAGAGATATCAGTTTTAAATTTTAGCTCGTCTTGCAAATTCAGTCAGTCCCTTGGGCAGCTTGGTACCCTTGACATGGGGCTGGAACACGGTACAATGCTTAGGGTAGGGTTTAAATACTTCAGGTTTACATGTGTTTTTTCATATTATGATAAAGTTGCCCAAAATACACTTTTTTAATGCAGAAATGAGATTTTTTGGTCCTGCACTGTTGCAGAACTGGAGGTAACAGGGCACCTGGTCTAAAAACTTAATGCTTGTGATAGAGTAGCTGTGTTTTTTTGTTGTGCGAGCTTATAAAAATCCCATCACTGAAATTCCAGCTGTCTGCTGAGGGCTGAGCAGCATCTATCCCTTTCTCCTGCTCCCTTGACTTCGACTCTCTCTGTGGGTACTTGGGTACTGGAAGTCTGTGGCCTCAGGTTTCTTTTTATTACTTCTTTTTGGAAGCTAAACTTGGAAAATGGGGGGGGGGGGGGAGGAAATGCCTTTCAATGTCACCAATCTGTGCAGAAGAGCTAGTAAGTGAGGAGAGACATTTAGGTGTCTTCAAAATAATAGTTATCTGCTCTCCTGCCTCTCCAACCTTGCTGAGGTTTAACGATTTGTGTGGTGGTTTGGGCTCCATGACGCCTGTTCCAGAGGAATTTTAACTCAGGCTGGCCTGCTGCCCCATGGAATCATACTCACCCTATTCTCTTTCCATTTATTCACATTAGCTATGCTCCTGCCTGCTGCAATCTCGCTGGAAAGGCCCCTATTTAATTTTCCATGTTCTTAGTGAGCCGGGGTGGGATATACGGCAGATCCCGCTGTCTGTTGCGGGATTTACACATTCCCGAGCTGCCTTTTGCTGTTGCACACAGCCAGTCCCGTCTGGGCCTCGGGCTCCTGCCCCTCTGTGCCCATCCTGGCAGGAAAGGCAGTGTGGGGGGCTGCTCCAGGGAATTCGTACAAACCGCACAACCCCCGCTCCGTGGGGCATTTTGCCGCACAACACAGCATTTTGCGTATTCTCCTCTCCTCCCACGGCGGCGGAGCAGCTGCCGTGCTCCCGTCGTTTCCCACACGATCGCCGCCGGCAGCGCCAATTCCCGGGGCGCTCCTGCCTCGCGTGCCGCCTGGAGGACTGGGCGCTACCATAGAGGAGAGGCACGGGGGATAGAGCGCCGCCCTCCGCCCCTGCCAGTCGGCGGCCGCTCTGGCCGCTCACCCGGAAGCGGCGGCGGGGCCGCGCCATGGCGGGGACGGCGCTGAAGCGGCTCATGGCCGAGTATAAGCGTGAGTCGCGCTCCCCTGGGCCCCCGCACCGCCTTCCTGGCGGGATCGCTCCCAAATCCCGGGAGGGCCCGCGGGGCGGTGGTGGCCGCGGGGCACGCCAGGCCGCGGGCCTCCCTCCCAGCGCCCAGGCAGCTCCCCGTGCCCCGGCGGCTGCTGTTTCCCCCCGCGCCGGCTGCAGGGCCCTCTCTGCGTCCGTACAGAGCCCCCCAGGGCGGGGGTGAGGGTCGCCGGGCGGGTAGGGAGCCCCGCCGGCCTTGAGGAGGCTGTGGGAAGGGGGTCGTGCCCCCTGGGACGCCGAGGGCACGGTGGTGTGCGGGTGACACCTCTGGGATTCCGTGGCTCCAGGAGCTTAGTCAAGGGGGAGGCTGGGAACCCTGCGCAAGTGGCCAGTTATTTTGATGGTTTTCCCTATTAAATTTTTCAGATGGAACAGAATACTGGAATGGAAATCTCTGTTGCAGAGCTCTGTTACATCGAAGATAATTAGAGGTGTTTGTCAGGACGGATACCTTCTGGTTGTGGCTGCCCCTTCCCTGGAAGTGTCCAAGGCCAGGCTGGGTGGGGCTTGGAGCAAGCTGGGACAGTGGAAGGTGTTCCTGTCCATGGCAGGGGGTGGAACCGGATGAGCTTTAAAGTCCCTTCCAACCCAAACAATTCTGTAATTCTGTGAAGTCCTTAATGGAAGCAGTGGTTAGTAAGGGGGTTTAAACTCGAATTTAGTAGTCAAGGATGCAGACTTATTTGTTTAAAAACCAGTGTGAGATGTGACTGCAGGCCGTGGTGAGCAGTGACCCTCACCAGTCCCACCACAGGAAGCAGAGACCTGCTGCAGTGGGCAGGTCCCCCATCTTTTGGGATGGATCATCTTCTCCCTCCTGAGCTTGAAAGGTGTTCAAAGGTGTTGTTTGTTGGCAAGAAATATTTGTTTGTGTCAGATATATTTTTGGGCTGTGATGCTCTGGCTTTTATTTACAGCAAGGAAGTAGAGTGGAGAAAAGAGTAAGTGTTTGTTAGGGATGGAGGGAGCTGGACTGTAAGAACTGGCCTTCTCCAGGGAAGGTCACTTACAGTGCTCCCCAGGCTCTTCAGGGAAGGGGAGTTGTTTCTCTGTGTCATCATTTGGTGGAAGACTCCAGCCAGTGTAAAAGAGAGTATTTATAGACACACATTTCCTGCCAACACTGTGCAACACAGGTTGCTCTGCAGAGCACAGGCCTCTAGGCTGAAGTGTCACGCAGGTGTTTGTGGGGCCAGGGCCCCCCACCCAGGGCTTGGGCTGCTGCCACTGACAGCTGGGGGTGGTGAGCGAGCCCCATGGCTAAAGCTTGTGCTGACGGTGTGTGTCCTAGAAATCTGCATTTTCCCGTTGTAATCCAGAAGCAGTGACCTGAAAAACAACCACAGAAAGACTTGGCTCTGCTTCTGTCCTCTCACATCAATCCCATAAGCCTCAAAAAAGCATTTTTGATCCTTTGTTGTTGAGGAGCTCAGAGAGCTTACTGGAGTGTCTTGTATGAATGAAATCTTTAGGAAAAAATGGTATTAAATGACATCAGAAAGATTTTGACTTAATGCCACAGGCAGACATGAGGGGAATCTTCTCTGCCTGGTTTCCCAGGGTAACACTAGTTCTGAACTGAGATAACGTTTTGTCTGTGATCTGCCTTTACAAACACTTTCCCACATCTAATAAAACACAGTATTGTAAAAAATGAATGTAACTTGCAATGACTAATTGCACAGTGCTTTCTGGAAACCTGAGTTGCAGGGGTGCAGTAAGCCAGACATTTTGGTGTCTGTGGATTCCCCTCTGCTGCACATCCAGGTTTGTTACTTTTCTTTAGCACATCAAACCTTGCTACAAACTCCAGAATCAAGCCAGACTTAAAACCTTTCCCTAGTGTTTCACTAAAGACTTATAGTTAGTTGTAGCTCTTCAGAAGCTCTTAGCCATGTAGAGATTTTCAGCAAAAGTAATTCTGAAAAATAAAACTGGCTCCTGGTTGTAGGTCGTTCTGCTGCCTCTTTTTGCAGAAAAAGAGAAAGCCCTTCCTGGGGGTCAGGAGTCCAAGGTTCATCTCAGCGTGAAGTTTCTCCCTCCTGATGATATGTGTTGGTGGTGTGGACAGGGGCACTGTTAGGCCCTGGGTGAATGGAAATGGCTTGCAGTGACCCCCTCCTGACTACCCACAGTGGATGAAATCTTGAATGCGTTACGTACAAATTTGTGGACACAGTCTTTCTTCTTTACTTTTCTCCTCTATCTCTTCCCTTTAGTTACTTCTAGTCATGACAGTGGTGTTTGCCAGTCAGTGCCTTGCTGGTGGGTGTATTTTCCTTACCAGACTTCTAACTTCTTTCCCTTTTTTCTTTTTCAATTTTTGTCTTTGATTTTCTCTGTTCATGTGCGCACACGTGTTTAAATCTTTATTTAAAGATTTATCATTGCCTTCTGTGAAAAGTGCTTGACATTGTGAGGAGTTTCTATCTGTTGGAGCCGAAGTATATTACTGCATTTTGGGAGAGGCTGTGAAATTGCACTGGTTTTCTATCCTTTCGAAGAAGGAAGGGAAGCTGTCTGTGGACAGCCAGATGATACAGATTGGGGTTTTTGTCCTCGTTTAGATCTTTGCGTGTTTGACTTTTTGCTGTCTCAGATTTATTATCTACTCTACCAGAACTAGTTTGGCTAAAGCTTTCAAAAAAAATCAGATAGAAAAAAGGATATAGTTTTTATTAGAGCATATGTCTCTTGTTAATTCTAGATGTATATCAGTGTTAAGGCCTGACACAGGTCTCTCAGTAGCAGGTTATATTTGTGAGAGTTAAGAGATGGAAACCTTCTTTTTCTGTGTTTACTGTTTCTTGATGCCAGATCTTGAAGATGCTGGCTGAAATTTCAAATCTAAAATGGGTTACTCTGAAAGAATTAAATCTCTAGAGACCCGAGGATTGTAGTGCCTGATTGTATGCCCTGCATTTCCTTCCTGGTACAGACAGGCAACAGGGCAGTGGATTATAATGCCAGCAGGTTTCTTTGGAAGTGCTCTCAGGTTGAAAATAAGAGATTTACGTTAATTGTGACATTTGGGATGTCACAGAAATAATAAACCTTCTGAACCTGGCAGTGCTTCAGTGGGTACTTCCCATCCTTACTGCCTGGGGAGAGTTGTGTGGAGCCAGAAGAAAACTGACTGTTTTCAAGCATCTCAGTCCAGATGCTGTCAGATACTGCATGCCCATAATATTTCCTGAGTCCTGGGCTTTTAATCCCTGTGGAGATATGATAAATCGCTGCAGATTTTAGGAAACATACTGTTGAACTTCTCTTTTAAGGATGATCTTTTCAGGATGATCTTTTCAGTCTCTTAAGTGCTTTAACAAGAAGGTGTGTTTGCAGTTCTCTTGAGAACCATCTCCAAGGTGTAATTGGCCGATAATGACTCCACAAAGAGCAGTGAAATGAAAAGGAAGGCACTGATTGTGTGGGCACCAAATCTGCCCTGAATTCTAAATAGAAGCATCACACTTCTGTAGTGTCAGCTCTGTTTTAAGCATACAGGCAAGACTTAGAAGAGACTTTTCCTGGCCTTCTCCTTTGCCTCTTTCAAACTTGGTATTTTCCTAGTTTTCTGGTCTGTCCTTTTTTCCAAATTAACTGCTTGTCCTTCCACCTTTTGGAACCCCTTTATAGGATGGTGCTGCTCATGCATTTGCTCTGTAGAAATGTCACTGAAAATCCGGAATAAAATTCCTTAACACCAATGTAGTATTCAGAAACAGGCATTACTTTATTCCAGTCCTGGAAAGTGGAAAATTGAGCCTCTGTCCTCATGAAGACCCTTTGCTCTGTGGGCTTTGGCTGTTTCTTCCCATTGCCCCTGTTCTCCTTGCAGTGGAGTGCTGTGTGACACACTTCTGTGTGGCTGACCACTGCAGGGGATACGCAGGGACTGCTGCCAGCTTTTCCAGGGAAATCGTGGGAAAGAAACATCAGAGGGCTTTTCTTCTCAGAGAGAGCCACAAGATGGAGCAAAATGATTCCAGGAGCTCCTGTGTTTGACATCTCCCTCTTTCTGTCTAAAAACATCCAGAAGAAAAGCTCTTGGAGACCCACTGTGAAGCTGGAAAAACCTGCCGTGGAACAGCAGGATATTATGGAAAACCATAAGGCTGACTTTCAATCTGCTACTGGGCTTTGAAACTTCAGAGAGGTCTGTGCCAAAGTTAAGGGCAACCTGAGCAAACAGAAGAGTTTCATGATCTCTCTGGCAGTGCATCTCGGCATCATCTTTGAATCCTGCAGCAAAAGAGCTGTTGTAAGACAGAAGTCTGTTCTGTGCAGCACTACCCACAGTTTTCACATATAGCCTAAACAGAAATTAGGTCAAGTGTCTCATTTGTTGGTTTATGACTTCATGTATTCCCTGGGTCAGTGTTCCTGCCTGCTTTCCTGCATGGGAATGCGTGTGGCTGTTCTTGTGGCTGCGTTCTGTGTGTTGCTGGCCACTGGTGTTCCAGAGGCCATTGGTTAGGAAACACTGTCCTGGAGAAGCAGCTGGGAGTGTCACCTCCTGCCACCAGTTCCAGTGGCTGCCCCATGGCTTGCTCAGATCCTCTGAGACTGCTGACCCATTGGTTGCCTGTTTGCGGCTGAGCTGCGCTTCAGCTGCTGCTGCCTCCCTGCAGAACATCAGAAACTCGAAGTTGTTGGTCATTCCACTAGACAGGAGGAAATGTGGTTGTTATTTTATCAGTGCATGCTGCACTGGGCTTCACTAACTTGAAATAAGGGGCTGATGCCAAAGGTTATTTCACAAATTTGTTATTGTATCAGTTTCCTAGAGGAAGTGAGGATTGATAGGCATTGCAGTGTGCATGCAGCCAGGGCTGTTTTATTCCTGCTTCTTTTCCAGGCCATGCAGAGGGAGTTGGATTGAATTTAGGGAACAGAGCTACTTGTCAAATCTCTCACGTGTCTGCTTCTCCTGTTTTTGTGTTGTTTTGGGTTTTGCACTGAGGTGCATCAAACCTGAATGGGTGCAGAGAGGATACAGGAATACAAGCTGCAGGCTGTTATGGTATCCAGCAGATACCACAGAGGTGCAAGAGAAGAGTGTTTCCCAGGCTTTGTGAAAAGAGTTTTTGTCTTCCTTCTCAGGTTTAAATCATTACCGCTGTGAAGATGGAGAATTTGGTGTTCCTAGAGGTCTTTTCCAACCTAAATAGTTCTGTGATTCCAAGACTAGTTCTAGGAGCCTGAAAAATCCCAAAGTGCCAAATAATTTTGTCTGGAAAACTGTCCTGCATTAAGCAATGATGGTGGGGCCCTTTGTGCTAAGCTGTGGCCACTCAAACATGCCTGGAAATGCTTGGACTCTCAGGTCACCTCAATCTTCCTTGTGTTTCTGTTTTCGCAGAGCTGACCCTGAATCCACCAGAAGGGATTGTGGCAGGTGAGGAGCTGAGTGGGGTTTATGCACTCTGTAGCTGTGACCTTGTGTTCAGGTAGCACTGAGCATTGTTCTGTTTCATTTCACAGGTCCCATGAATGAAGAGAACTTCTTCGAATGGGAAGCCCTGATCATGTGAGTTAATACTGTTTGGTATTTGCTGTGATTGACTTCTAGGAGAGCAAGAATATAAAAAAGTACTATCAGTTCTGTATGACATCAGCACTGGCCTACCTTAGGCTGGGAACTCCTCTGATCCAAACAGGGAGTTATATTTGGACTTTAAACAGGGTGACAGAGGCAGCATTGGTGATGTGTACAACTTGTTATGATAACTTTACAAATTTGTCAGGAATCCTCATTTGGGCTCCCTTGGATATATGTTACATTTACAAATGCTGTAGGAAACAGACAGTTGCTTGTAGACACCACAGACCTGTTGGAGCATTGCCTAACTGCAGATGCAGGACAGGTTTTAAGTGGAGCAAAATACCCAGATTGTTAGTGACAGGAGAAAAAATCAATGTCTAAAATTAGTTTACTTACTATTCAGATTTTTTTGTAGAAAAATTGAAAGGTTTTGGTCAGAAAAAGTATTCAAATTTAAATAAAAATTCTTTTGAAGTTCTTTACACTTCATGAATCAGTTGGTGTTGTCAAGAATTGGATGCAATGGTTTTGTGTAGAAAGAGATTCACTCTTCCATTGGTGAATAGCTCTTATCATGACCTGTTGTGTTTTGGGGGTGATGAAGACTCCTTTACAAAGCTGTGGTCTCTCTCTTCTATCCCCCAACTGATAGATGTGGTTGTTGGTAGGAAAATTTGCCATGAAAAGACAAAATCTTTTTGCCCAGTGTCTTACAAGTTGTCTTCTCTCTTGCTTGTACTTACTTATGCTATGCCTTCTTTAGGAACTTTGAGTACATGGAATAATTGGTGATTTTCACAAAATAAAGTTCTGAAATGAGGAGAGGAAAAAAGATGTTTGTCACTCACATCTGACAATTTATGCAAATACTGCGCAGTTAAAAGATGAAGAAGCTCCAAACCACTAAGTCTGTCTCATAGCTGGTGGTCTGTTGTTAGGGTAGATCCTGGCTCTGTCTTTCAGGATTCCTTTGGTAAGAATTGGTGATTTCCTTTCCTTCAGCTGGGGCTGAGTTGTCCCAGTGGAGCCTGGGGGCAGCAGACAGTGACTGTGGCCCCACTCACTCCATGTGATCCAGGCAGGTTCTCCCTGCAACCACCAGTGCTGACTGGTGAGATTCTCAGCTGGCGTGGGTGGCAGAGTTTTCCTAGCTTGGTTTGCTTGGAATGTGTTGTCTAGGGATGAAAAACAAGATTTCTGTCTCTTGGGCTCAGGCAGGCAACCAATACAAAAGCATGGCGAGCTGTAGCGTATTCCCTGTTCCACACAAGCCGACTGTGTGGGTGATTCTGCTGCATGCCAAGCGAGAGCCTCTGAGTTATTTTAGACCTTGGTAAGTGGAGGTTTGGATTACCACTGCTTGTTTGCTCATTGATGGGAAGAGTTGGCAAATACCTCTGCTTATGTACAGCGATTTCTCCTGGGATAACAGGTTGTGCTTCCTGGTAGCTCAGTCCCCTGAAAATAAAGACTTAGCATGGAAATGGGTTGTTTTGTTTCCTGACACCACAGATTTTGGCTGCAGGGTCTTGTGCTTTCTGTGAGAGGCATAGTCAGCACATGTGCTTTGTAACGGGCCAGATTTCAGGTCAGACAGCTGTGATTGCTGGAAGTGTGGAAATCCTGGAGGGTTTAATGCTCTTCTTGGAATACGGAAGGAAATTCCTTCCTATTGGTACTTTCTCGTAGCAGAGATTGTGTGGCTGAGTAGGGCTTTCATGAGGGACACTTAGAAGTACTTCTGAATTGACTAGAAAATGCCTTTTCTGATGTTTCCCTTCACATCCTTAAAGAACAGAGGAGCTGCTTACAGACTTGAAAGCCCTTTAAAGTGCTGAGTGTTGAGCTTCAGGTCTTTGTCAGCATAAAATGAGAGGCGGAGGTGCTTTAATTTTGGTTTCTGTATTGTGTGTGTGTCATAATAAAGTTATATTTTAAGATCTGCTCAATTTTGAAGCTGTGATACAATAGAAACATGTTTATCCTAAACACATTTGGTTACTTTCATCTCTTTACAAACCTTGGTAGCAGCAGTATTTGCTATACCTTTGGAAAGCGAGTTACATGACTTGTTTGTATTTGTCTGTGGTGATCTCCTCCAGTGTTTTGTAATCTCACATGTGCTGTGTGAGATTCAGGGAATGAGGTGTGTAGATGAGAAAATGAGAGTATGTAGATGAGAAAATGAGAGCAAAGCTGCCTTCGAATTTTTAGACAGATGAAATGCAAAAGGTAAGTAACATAATTTGGAAAAGACCAGAATACTTTTCTCCTTCACCCAATTTATATAAAGCTAGAGCATGTACAATGACACATAATTTTTTTTTTAAAAGGGACCTAGGAGAGAAAAGACATCTCTCATTTATCAATTCTGAGGCAGGCTGGGTAATGTTACACAGATTGATATAAGAGCTTGGCTTGGAGATAAAATAATGTGTTTTTAAATAGTGGAAATAATAATTTGTATTTCCAGTGCTCTTGCCTGCAGCAGTGATGCTGGAGGAATGTGAAACATATAAATGTTAAGGCTGTATTGGCATGTCCAAAGGAGAGAACAGATCTTACACTCCCAAAATGAGTGTAATAGACACAGAACTGAAAATACCACGTGGAAACCTTTCTGAAGAGCGGAGGTGGGGAGTATTTTTGAAAGCCAGATCTTTGCAACATCATTTCAGGAGAGTTTGCCTTATGTTGCTCTATTCCTTAGCACTGCGTGAGGTCCTTCAGGCTGTTGTGTTATGTTGTGTTCATGGATTTAACATTTCAAATTTTGCCCTCTTTGGCTGGCATGTACAAGTGTGTGTTGTTATTAAAGTTTATCCCCAAAAGATGCAAAAGCATGCGATGGTTAAGAACTTTATTAGCCTAAAGATTTCTTGAAAAGTAAACAGTGTAAATTGAAGTCAATTTATCACAAAGCTGTCTAGAAAGGTAATTAGATCTATAATTAGGCTTATGACTTTTGTTTCCATTCCCCTTTTGGGCATGTGATGATTGTGAGGTTTGGTCTTTTTCCAGCATCTTTTTACAAATAAGCCATTTTGCAAATGTACGTGAAGCTGTGATTATAGAATTAGAATCACAGAATCATTAAGGTTGGAAAATACCTCTAAGAGCATTCAATCCAACCATTCCCCAAGCACTGCCAAATCCACCACTAAAACATGTCCCCAAGTGCCACATCCACATGTCTCTTGAATGCTTTCAGGGACAGTGACTCCACCACTGCCCTGGGCAGCCTGTGCCAAGGCCAAACAACCCTTTCAGGGAAGAAATTTTTCCCACTATCCAACCTAAACCTCCTCTGGTGCAACTTGAGGCCATTTCCTCTTGACCTGTCTCTTGTTCTCTGGGACCAGAGCCTGACCCCCATCTGGCTCCTCCCTCCTCTCAGGGAGTTGTAGGAGAAGGTTCCCCCTGAGCTGCCTTTTCTCCAAACTAAACAGCTCCCATTAGCTGTCCTCCTCAAGGTACTTCTCTCTCCTATCTGGCAGATACCCACCACCCTTTCCTGCCCCTTGCCTGAGTAACAGTCAGCTCCTGGAGGTCAGAGCTTCTCATTTTCATGCTTTGTCTTCTGTCAGCTTTGGAATCACTGCAGAGCAGGAGGGTGATTGCAGAAGCTGCTGTGCTCTTACCTCCCTGGCCTTGCCAATGTCCTTTTTGAGCTAAAAGTGATGCTGTCAAGTTCAAATGCTGAGTGTTTTGTAGTTGCAAATGCTGTCTTGGATTAACTTTAATAATTTCTTTGAAGTAGATCCTGGCAGCGCTGAGTGGCTAAAACAAAAGCATTTTGCTCACATAATACAGAGCCTGAAATGGAGTATGTTGGGTTGAGTGTATTTGACAGAAGAGCCCTTAAGGCTGTGGGTTTGCTCTCAAAACAGAACATAGACACCCACCAGCTTTTCAATGCCTGTATGTACATACTCTCAGAAGTTCAACAATAAGCCTTTAAAATGCAGCTGGAATTAAAATGGTCATGAAAAAATGCATTCAGTTTACTCTCAGATGTGAATTGAATCCTGACTAAATTTAGGGAAAAGGGAACAGAGTGGTTGAGATGGTTTAGTTTTCGTTCTTACAGAATGTTGATGCATTTCTCTAACCTTACCTGCCAGTGTTAATATTCATGTTTAAATCACATAGTTCTTGTGTTTATCTACCAGCCAAGTCTTTTGAATCCCAATGTTTGAGGGAGTAAGTCTTCTGGGGCTTTAGGATTTGCTGGTCTCCAATTTTACTGTTCTTTCTAGCGTGGAAAATGTGGATTGGGAGAAAGAGGCATGAATATATTCCTAAACCTTATTTCCCGGACAGTGGAACCTTTGTTTTAAGGGCTTTTTACTAAATACATGAGGTTTCCTTGGCTACAATTTTCAGTGCTGAAGCTTTTTTCGTCATCTTTCCAATCAAGGGAAATCATGTTTGTGTTACAACTTCCAGATGGTTCATCAAGTTTGAATAAATCATGGCTAATAAACTTATTTTTTGCTTATTTTCTACAAGTGTTTTATGTAGGCAGGGTAAAATAGTTGTCTTTATGTTCTCAGCTCGATTGCACTTTGAACTAGATTCTGAACACAATAAGGAAATGTTTCTACAAGAACCCTGACAAAGCCATTTGTTCTCCACCTGCACTCGAGGGAGGGCAAACGCAATACCTGAAGTCTGCAAAGACACATTGTTGTCCTTCATCTCATCTGACAGTTATGATCTCTGAGCTGTGTTTTTATTTTTCTGAACCTTTGCTGTGTTTTCTGCATCAGACAGTGATAAGTGTTTGTGTGGTTGTGCTCGATACTGGCAGTTGGGATCTCTGTGGGGTTTATAAATTAATTTTGAGCTCCAGCATTTGACATCTCTGTCTTGTAGAGCATAACAGTATCTTCAAAGGCACAGGAGTCCCACACCTGCCTCTGCTTTCTCTTGACATGCAGACACTCAAATCCTGGAACATGCCTTGGAGCCAGATACTCCAATTATATCCAGACACACCCTGCTAATTAAACAGTGTTGTGACCTTCCTAGTAATTTAGTGTGCAAGCTTTGATTTCCTTGCCTCCCAAGCCTCATATTTGGATTTAACTTTATGAGGTGTGGGGTAAGAGCACCTTAACTCTTTGTTTCCTGGAGAAGATGATATAACCCAAGCATCACACATCTCATTAGACAGAATTTTGGTGAAAGAGCTGTTTAAAACTTCGGTGAATAACATTTTTTTCTGTTCCTAGGGGCCCTGAAGACACCTGTTTCGAGTATGGGGTTTTCCCTGCTATCCTGAGCTTTCCACTTGACTACCCATTGAGTCCTCCGAAGATGAGGTTCACGTGTGAGATGTTCCATCCCAACAGTGAGTCTGATGCAGCAGGATGCACAGGGGAGTGGGATGCTTGTGCAGCTTAAAAAGAAACTTTTGCAGCAGGAGAGCTGGCGTCCTTCCCAAGGGTGGTTCTCTCCCTCTCCAACCTTGAGCGTGCAGTACGAGCATTCAGCTGTCCAGCAGTTTTGCTCTGTCTTAGGATCCTTTTTTTCTTTATCGTATTATTCCTCATAAACCTTTTGCTCATAAACAGTCCAATAAGGACTGCAGAAAATTCCATGCCCTTAAGTTTTCTGTACAGGATGTGAAACTTAGTGAATTAATACAGGCTCTTCCCAGTCACAGAATCATAGAATATGCTGAGTTTGGAGGGACCTATCAGGATCATGGCATTCAACTCCTGGCCCTATGCAGGACACCCCAAGAATCCTACCATGTGCCTGAGAGCATTGTCCAAACACTCCATGAACCCAGTCTTGCTCTGTGGCTCATATTTAGGTATTTTGGTGTTATTTTAATGAGTGAAAAGTTGTTCATGGGTGCAGCTTTTTTAGGCATATGCTTTTGCCTAATGCTTTTGCATTGGGCCTGTGGCTTTTGCCCCATGAAATCACAGGTTTGTTTAACATTTTTGAGGGGATCATTCTGAAATACAGAGTGCTCTGTCCAAGCAGACAATACATTTGCAGGCAATTAATATTAAGACTTTGCTGGCCTTTGCTCTGCAATAGTGATTGAGTTGCACTCCATGACCACAGAGGTATTTTCCAACATTAGTGAATCTATGATGGTGACAATATTATCTGAAGATTTTTCAGCTGGAGTAACTGCAGTGACAAGTTTGAGCTTTGGACATGAAAAAACCTTAAAGCCTCTGTTTGCAGCCTGGACCACCACTTTCTGGAATCAGCGTTGGCATTCTGTGTAAAATCATTGCTTTTGACATCTGCTGAATCAACACGGAGAGTGCAAAGGTTGTTTATTGCTACCCAGGTTTGAAGGGCTGGGTCTGTGTGTTCAGGCTGTTAGGTCTGTGACTCCTAAGAGCAGGAAAAGGCAAACGCTGCGTTCCTGCCTAGTGCTTCCTCTCCAGCTGACATTCCTGCACTTGGAAAACACAGGCCATAATCTCAGCTGGGAATCGATTTATTTCATGCTATATCCAAGGAATTTTGCAATTCCTTGAAGTTTCTCTGTTATTCCCTTCTGGATGCACCACTCATGCAGGTTCTTGCCCATTTAATCCACAATTTTCCTGTGGAAGACACACCTGCATGTCACAGCATAGAACTGTGTGGACATGCCCAAGGCATCCATCACCCCAGGAGCTCTGATGTCCACAGCAGGGCAGCCTTTGGCACTTGGAAGCAGTGTAGCCATGTCAGCACCTTGCTCCAGCTGAACTAATCCACCCGAACTTCTTGCCAGGACTGGTCTGTGTGAGCAAATCCGTGTCCCTGCAGCTCCAGCTGTGGCCTTGGCTTGAGGTTCAGTGCTTGCAGCTGTGTTGTGTGCAGCACTGCCAGGAGGAGTGGGGTGTGGAGAAGAAAAACTGCCTGACTCTTGTGTTAAAGAGTGGCTTTACACAGGGGTGTTTCTTCCGTGGGGTAACTGGGACATACTGGATGGTCAGGTCAGCTCTTTAAAGTCCTGTGACTTGGAGTCTTCTTAATTTGAAGTTGAGATCACCTGAAGTAGACACTTGAATCTTTCTTCTCAGCTGGGGTTGTGGTGGGCTGGTTCTACTCAGAAAGGCTGCAGAAGGGGGTGTCTGGGCTGTGTCTTTTTCTGTGTTATTCCTTCCCCTGTGAGAAATAGCAAGGAAAATGTTGAGAAAATATGGTGTTTTCCCTCATCTTTGCAGTTTATGTTATGTGAAGAGGGAATTGAGATGCCGCAGAACTGTCTTCTTTTAAATTAAAATGACCTTGGATGCTCTGGCAAAAATAACTTCCAAGTAGTGATTAAGGGCATTGTGTGCATTAGCACTGAGCAACAATGTGGGGAGATCATAGGATCAGAGGTGGTTTGGGAGGGATTGTTGGAAGGGACATTAAAACCCATCTCGTTCTGCCCCCTGCCACAGGCAGGGACACCTTTCTCTATCCCAGGCTGCTCCAAACCCCGTCCAGCCTGGCTTTGGACACTTCCAGGGATTGGGTACTTGCAGCTTCTCTGGGCACCCTGTGCCAGGGTCTCACCACTCTCTCAGGGAACAGTTTCTTCCCAGTATCCCACCTAACCCTGCCCCCTGGCAGTGTGCAGCCACTGCCCCTTGTCCCAAGTCCCTCTCCAGCTCTCTTGGAGCCCCTTTAGGCACTGGAAGGAGCTCTGAAGTCTCCCTGGAGCTTTCTCTTCTCGAGGCTGAGCACTCCAAGCTCTCCCAGCCTGTTTCCAGAGCATCTCTCTGTGGCCTCCTTTGGACTCCTTCCAACAGCTCCACGTCCTTAGGTTGGGGGCCCCACAGCTGGACAGAGGTAGGTCTCACCTGAACAGAAGGGGAGAAGATCCATACGTCTTCCTGGAATCAGCCTTTGATGTCTTGGCTGTGCCTCTGTATTCCAGCTGTTTCAAATGAGGCACTGCACAGAAACAGGAGACTCACTCACCAGGGAAATACCTTCTGCCAGTGGGTTCCTGACTTGCAAGAAGTGCTGATTCAGCACCTGCTGTTTTCACCTCTTCCAGCTACGGTTAGACCAGCTCCGGTCCCCAGCCTGGGCCTGCAGGAAGGGCTGTAAATGAAAGTCCTCCACAGTGCTTACATGCTTGGGCAGACAGAGCTGGGTGAATGGAAGGAACTGGAAATGAGCACAGCTGCTTCCGGCAGTCATTCCCACTTAGTTTTGTCTTGCTTTCCTGGCAGTGGCACCGATTTGGTCACCTGAGGAATAGAAGCCCTGAAATGATTGCACTAAAGTTGTCATTCCTGCGGAGGCTGCAGAATTAAGCCATGTTTCTAGAGCAGTGTTTTCTCTTTGTGTTGTCTCTTCAACCTTTGGTTTCATTACCAAGTCACTAGAATCCAGTCTCTGTGGCTACAACTTGTACTGTTGCAGACACTTTGCTTATGCTGAAGGTGGGAGGGGAAGCACCTGGACCCTTAATTCGTAGGTTTCCTTGTTTCCAGGTGCTTTAATGCAGCTGAGCTCTAAGCAAAATGAAAAAAAGTAGTGGGAATTCTCCTGGTTGCACCTCAGTAATGTTCAAAATAAGATCAGTTCTACTGTTCATAATATATTTAAAATAGCACTTTATTTTTTCTCATGTTTATAACATATCTAACATAACACTTTTCCCTCCTTTATGTAATTTTTTTCATGGTCACAGTCCAGTGGTTGACTCCAATGTTCATTCAGTGCATTCATTTCCATTTAAATAGGACTGGTTACCTGTTTGGAGCTGTGTCTGTGCATAAATCCTTGCCTATTCCACCAGGCTGCATCTTTTATTTTTCCTATGGAGTCTGTCACTGATTATTAAATGACACAAGTGCTCCCAGGAGGTTTCTGTTGGGGAAGGTTTCTGTTAGGAAATTTTTCCTAAATTTTTGTTTTTCAGATTTTGTGTCCTCTTGTCTGAAGAGGAAATTTAAACCTGAATTTAGTTTTAGTCATAGAAAAGCCAAGTCTCAAGACTGATCTGGAGATGCTGAGTGTTTCCACTAACAACCAATCCTCTGTACCTTTTGTGCAGTTTACCCAGATGGGAGAGTCTGCATCTCTATCCTTCATGCTCCTGGGGATGATCCCATGGGATATGAGAGCAGCGCAGAGCGGTGGAGTCCCGTGCAGAGCGTGGAGAAGATCCTCTTGTCAGTTGTAAGCATGCTGGCAGGTGAGCACTGTTGTCCTGTCAGCAGTTCCTGGGTGAGCTGGAACTGCCTCTTGCTTTTTGCTTTGTTCAGGGAGCAAAGCACGTGGAAACCACGGTTCTTAAAGCCCTGATATTTATTTATTAGTAAACCAATGCTCTGGAAAAAGTTGGAAAAAATGCAACTGAATTAGTAACAGGTGTTCCTTTTGAGGGTGACTGCAAGGCTTTCCTTTGAGGTCGGCAGCAGCTGAGCCATTAGCGATGGCTTAGGGGGGGTCCAGAGGCTCAGCTGCTTCCTTGCTCCTGGACAAAACCTTCTTTGTGTTTGCTGTGCTGTCCATTTAGCTTTTAAAGCTGTGGATTGCAGCCTGTGTTGGATTTGGCTTTGGCAGCCGAAGGGTTACCAGACCTAACCAGTGCAGTAAACTGGAGTCCATGGCCTCTGATTCAGAAGCCAGCACCCTCTGTTTTCCTTTGTTATTGCTAGCCGGGGAATGTGTCCCACTCTGCCATCTCTGGTTCAGAGGAAGGCTTCTTAAGAAGAAACCTGGGGTGAAAAACCTTTTGTGCAGCCTTTCAAATAGTTTTCCTAAATCCACCAAGGGCTGGCGATCAGCTCTGTCATATACAGCTCTGAAAGATGGATCATTTTCCACACAGTGGACAGAGCCACTGAACTGCCTGAAGAGGGCAGAGCCATGTCCCCTAGAACCGGTTTTGAAGGATAAATGAGTTTAGAAGCTGCAAAGTTGACTAAAGAGCAAGCAATAGATTCCTACATGGGACTGTTTTAGCTTTGGAATAGGAACCTGCTGTTGGGAAGCTGTGCAGGCAAACAGTACCCCATGGGCTTCCCATGGCTTCCAAGAGCTTGGTTTGTGGTACAGCCTCACCTGGACTGATAAGTGTGGGAGTCACCTGGTGTCGTTCTGTGCTTGTGCATCCTGTTTTCCCATGGCTTTTGGAGCAATTAGGCTAAAACACCCGTGGTCAGCTTTTTCAGGATACTGGAAATCTCTCAGCCCTGGCTCTGCAGGCAGCATATGCCCAAGTTTAGCAGACTGAGTGCCCTGCACACCTGCTGGTTTTTAAGGTGGACTATCAGCCTCATGTTGAGAAGGATGGGAGCCCTAGATACCTGCCATGAACTGGGCCAGGGTGGGTGTGGACTGGTGTGTCAAGGGAAGTGGGCAGAGTACGTTAGTGCCTTGTGGAGTCCCAGGACAGTGTCCTGCTGTGTGCTGCCCACAGACCTGATAAATCCTGGGTTTCAGCTTACCTCCATACAAAGTGGGGAGCCCCTGGGACTCCAGCACTCCATGTGCTTTGTAAAGCGTTCCGAAATCCTCGGATGAAAGATGTTGCAGAAATGAAAGCATATTCTCTGGGTTTCCTTGGTTTGTTTTGTTGGTTTTTAATAGAACAAGCCATCCCAATGAGTGACAGAGCCTGTTTGGGTGGCCTGGTTGGAGGGGCTTTGTGTCTGGGAAGCTGGAGAACAAGAAAAAAGTTGTTCTGCAGGGAGAAACGTGCGGTTTTAAAATCCCTTGACAGCACTGGGGGTGCCACATTGTGTTGGTCATGTGTATGGTGGGGCTCCACTGCTGAAAGCACAAACAAAAGAAAGTCCTGTTCCTGTGCCACTTGTTCCTTGCCTAAACTCGACCTTGTTGTGATATCCTTTCTCTGTGGTCAGTTAAATCAGAGCCTTTTGCGAACCTAGGAACTGTCATTGGATTTGCTTTAGTGGTGTTTCTGTAGTCCCAAGGAGGAGAGGTATATCAAAGCCTTGGGGAGGTGGCACTCTTGAAGAAGCAAGAAGCTCCATTGCCAACTTACCTTTGTCTTTCTTGTTTCAGAGCCAAATGATGAAAGTGGAGCCAATGTAGACGCCTCCAAGATGTGGCGGGAAGACAGAGAACAATTTAACAAAATTGCCAAGCAGATTGTGCAGAAGTCACTCGGACTTTAAGCTCACAGAGAGACTGAAGTGTTTTGTATTTCTCTCCACCTGGAAACGAGCAGTGCTCAGTGCTGGTACCAAAAAACTTTGTAAAACTATTGGCCTAGTTCTTATCATTCGTTATTTATTTACCATCTCTTTTCTTCCACTGCTCCAGAGACGCCTCTAGTTCACTCACTAAATTGTTTGGAAAAGGGATTTAATGGTAGAGAAAAATACAGAGGCAATGCTGTTTCAAAGGCTGCTTGTTGCTACCTCACTTTGTGGTGTGGAAGGACTTGGAGACTTGGCAATCTGCAGCCCTCCCTCACCCATCTGCTGTTGGAGAGCAGTGCTGGTTTGGATCATCTGCTGGAAGAATTAGTTGTGTTTTTATAGGTAGCATTGCATCTGGAGCAGCAGTAGACAGGAAATAATCCATCCATTCTATGATTCTTGTTAGGTTAAGGGCAGCATTTGCAGTCAGATCTGATTTGAAGAGTATAGTTGGCAGAAGAGGCTATAAAGCAGCATAATAGTCAGTGTTAGCAAAGAAAGGAACATTAGGGAATGAGCTGTGAGGACTGGCTGGGGGTCTGGAATGGGCTGGTGTAACACTGTGAGTTTGTACTGAGCCTTTGAATCAGTGTTGGCTTGGCAGAAATCCCAAGAGCTGCTTTATTACTCCTTAAAGACGCTCAGTTGTAAACTTTACACTCAGTTAGAGGCACAAGGTGTAAAGGCTGGATTGTTGAACACTTTGGTCCAAGTTCACCTGGGCCATTGGCGGTTGGAAAATCCAGTGAGGATGTGTGTGGTCTGCTGGGCACG
Organism: Origma solitaria; assembly: GCA_013397895.1. NCBI lineage: Eukaryota > Metazoa > Chordata > Aves > Passeriformes > Acanthizidae > Origma > Origma solitaria. The sequence goes on along the minus strand of VZRL01002895.1, from coordinate 210,589 downwards.
TAAATAGCTCTGCAAGAATATCTGCTCACTCTGGTGAGTGAGCGTGAGAGGATTTGGCTCTGCTTTGCCACTACAGCCCAGGTCACCCATTTCCAGGTGAACGAGCCAAGATGAGCGTGATGGACTTGTTAAAATTCCCAGTGACACTCTACACCGAGTGCTCTTGTGTACGAAATAGGAGCCAGAGAAGATGGGCTGTTAGCTCGAGCATGGTGTGACGCGTGTTTTGGACTGCAGTGTTGTAGCCGCTGTGAAGGGTGCAGGAAATATCAGCTGGTCAGTTCCTAAAACTGCTGAGGGGCCTCTGCTGACCTTTCTGCTTTGCAAGCCAATCTCATGTGTAGGTCCAGACTTCTCCAGTTTCCAACAAGCAATAACATGCCCATTGATAGCACATGGAAACCAATTTTGCTGGCAGCTTTAAACAGGCTAAATTTGACAAGGGCTGGTTTGTTTGTTTGTTTGTTTTACTGTGAAGTGTGTGACATGGAAGGAGTCACACCATGGAGAAAGCTTTACAGAGGTGATCGTGTGCACATGCGTGGTACAACTTGTCAGCGTTTCTCTCTTGCTGTCTGTGCTGCAGATCACCCTTCACCATCGTTCTGCACCTCTGAAGAGTTGTATTGCTACAACCTGCTGATTTTACCTCCTTGTAGAAGTAATTGTGGCTTTGATGTAAGGGTGGGAGTGGGACTGGACATAGCTTGGGAGCAGAGATGATGAAATAGTGTTGTACCTAACTAGTATTTCAAGGCATACAGGAAAATGTAGCACTTTACGCAAACTGGGAGTGTTTTTTGAATTGGAGTAGAGGGAGGATTGCTCCTGGGAGTACTGCAGCCACTTTTGGGAGCAACACCAGAGAGCTGCGAGAACTGCTGCAGAAACACAGGGCAAAAGTGGGGTTTGCTTAAGTGCAGAGTGTTTTATTCATGTGTGCTTGCTCATTATCTTCATTTTATGGTGGGATTTAGTCTGTATACTGAAAATAAAGTGATTATATTTTCTCCTTTCATAGTTTTACACAAATGTATCGCAGTGGGTGTTGTATATGGGTAGCCACGCGGCCAAGAGACTTGCTGCAAGGGAGTGGAAGGGTTTATTCTAACCCAGTTAAACCATGGGATACTTCAGGAGGAGTGGAAGAACTGACATGGTTGCATGGATTTTCCAGGCAAGTGTCTTGTGTGTAATGCTGGCAGTGGCTGGTTTATTCAAAGAAAACTATAAAAATCTGACGGCGGGCAGATGTGGTGTAGTTTGCTCCTTACAAATATTGTATCCGTGTGTCTGGCCTAGAGAGTTCTTGTGAATGTACAACAGGTGAATTAATTCAGAATGTTCTTATATCAGCACTGGGATTTGAGGAGGACACTTACATCATAGTGGAATCACTGAATGGTTTGGATGGGAAGGGACCTTAAAGACCATCTAATTCCAGCCCCGTGCCATGGACAGGGATACCTTCCACTTGACCAGGTTTCTCGGATGTCCAGTTACTACTCAGAATTTCCATAGTCCCCAAATCTCTGTTCAGAAATAAAAATCCTTTTTTTTTTAAGTGACTGACATGCAGTGGGCTTGCTGATGGTCATTTGAAGCCACCCAGTGACCATATCTACCTTGCAGTCTTGAAGGTGACAAAATGTAGGCAGAAGTTCACCTCAGCGGACTAAAGCTTGGTATCGAGGTGAGAACTGTCCTACTTGGTGGCTGTTTACTCAGCTGAAGCCAGTGGTGAGCATTTGTGTTCATCAAAAGAAATTCATTCTTCATCACGTTCTTTTTGGAAGAAGTTGTTCCCTGTGAGGGTGGTGAGGCCCTGGCATAGGTGCCCAGAGAAGCTGTGGTTTCCCCATCCCTAGATGTGTCCAAGGCCAGGCTGGACAGGACTTGGAGCAACCTGGAATAATAGAAAGTGTCCCTGCCCATGGCAGGGGGTCGAATGGGATGAGCTTTAAGGTCCCTTCCGACCCAAACCATTCTGGGATTCTATGGAAGGTTTAAAGGTGGCGGTGTGGTTGGCATGTTAGATTCCCTGATTCTATTTGCAGGAAAGAACTAAAACTTCATTATTCTGCAGCAAACTGAATCCTTGCATAAAGCAGGAATTTTCAGCTCACACAGGAGGTGTGGGGGCTCCTGCTGTGACAGCTGAGAGGGTGTCATGGCACAGGCACCTTGTTGGAGGTGGGAAACACCTGAACCTTAAAGCTTGTAAAACTGCCATGTGGCTCCTGGGATAGACTTCCCTGAAAGACTTAATCGTGTCCCTTCCTGAATGAACACTCATGTTGGCAGGATGTGCAGTGCTGGCCAGTAGCAATGTTTTTCTGAGCAGTTGTCTTTTTTCAGCCTGAAACACTTATTATAAAACATGTTCTTTGGGGAGTGTCAGAGCTCTACAGGTGTTATGCATGTAGGTAAAGTATTAAAGATTTTTTTTTAAATCCTTTTCTCTGGATTATATTTGCTTTAGGCTTTTATATTAAAAGAAGAACCCCAAGCAAACCCTTCAACAAAGCTGCAAAAATGCAAGCAACGTCCTCTTTAAAGCCTTTGTATATACACACATCCACACACGCTCACTGTTGTTTTCCCTTGGCAGAGGGGCTGTGTCAGAACACACACAGTGGGCTGTGAGACATCCATTAACTGGGTTGGTGTGCCTTTGAAAGTGTGAGAGGCGTTGGAGCCACATGAAACGGCTGCAGCTTGGGGGCAGAGCCAGCCCTGGGCTCCCTGCCAGCCTTTTTTTTGCCTTTCTGGAGCGATATCTTGAATGGAAGGTGTTGAGCTACATTGGCATGGATGCAACAGGGAAGCTCTGGGCCTTGGGAAGGTCCTTGCTGTCCTGAAGTTGTGTCTTGGTGAGGATGCGCTGTGTGATTTACCCCTGTGAGAATGGAAAGAAGCAGCACACCTGAAACGTCTGTCCCCAGTGCTGGCTGTGCTGCTGATCCTGGGGTTGTGTCCAATGTGGGATTGGTGCAGCTTTTAGCTCTAGAAGGAGGCTGGAATCAGCAGCCTCCCCAGTCCCGTGGTGTGGGGCTGAGCTGGGGCAGGGGCAGGGATTGGGGTTGAGGGAGTGGGAGGTTCTCACAGTGCCCTGGCAAGAAGCAGCACAGGTCACATGTCCCATGTGGCTTCTCTTCATGGTTTCTCTGACTCAGGGGGAGAAGAAAATCACTGCCCTTCAGGAAGCTCAGAGGCTGGAGGGGTGTGAGGGAAGGGATGCTGGGGGTCTTGCTGCCAGCTGGAGGCAGGGTTGGGGTAGCACAGGAAGGGGAAGGTGCAGGAATCTGGAGAATTCATCTAGCTCTGAGGGCCTGAGCTGCCAGCCCCAGCGAGGGCTCCTGGTGCCCCTCTCCTGCTGCCAGGTGCCACCCAAAGTCTTGGCCATCAAAAGTGCTAGGCTCCCTGGGGCTGCAGGCATGAAACCCATTGCTGAGGAGGGAATTGTTCAAGACCCTTAACATTTGGTGGTCCTGCTTGATGCTCTCACAGCCCCACGGGAGCATGGGATGGGTGGGAGATCTGTGCCTTCTCCATGACTCCAGCCCTGGTGATCTTCCTGCCTATCCCAGCCTGCTCCATGGCTCTTCTCCCAGGGCAGGTGGGGAGAGAGCCTCAGGAGAACCAGCCAGGTGGCTTTTGGAGGTGGCTCCCGCCCCCCGAGATGGGCCTGGGCAGCAGGTAAGATGATGGGGTATGTTAATACATAATTAATGGCGGTGACAGGGCCCGTGGGTTATAACAGGCTGCCACTCTGAGCAGTGTGTGAGCTCGGGAGAGATTTGGGGGTGAGTCTGTCTGGTCATGTCCCTGAAGGGCGTGGGGGGACATGAGCCAAGTCCTGGCCTGAGTCCCCTTCCTCTGTGTGTGGCGTCCTGAGTGGGGGATGAGGCTGTGGCTCTGTCCCAGCTCTGACCAGAGCCAGGTGTCCCTGGCTGGAGGGACTGCAGGGGTGGCCAGGGAGCAGGTGTCCTGGGACAGGGCTTACTCAGGAGTGAAGGCAAACACCCCCGCTGTGGCTGCCCCTCTGGGGCTGCAGGGTGACATGGGAGGTGGGTTCAAAGCAGCAGAAATGCAGGATGTAACATGCAGGGGGTAGGGGGCACCCACGCGTTTGGGTGCAGGGCCCAGCACAGGGAGGCTCTCCACCCACAGCTGGGATGGAAGTTTGGGCCCAAAACAGTTTTCCCTGTGCCAAAACAATTTGGCAAATTGAACCCAGTTGTGGTGGCATGGGGATGTTGAATTGGCGTTTCTTTGCTGGATCTGCCTGGGGTGGGCTCACACAGATTCCTGTCCTGGTGTGGTGCTTCACCATGATCCCTGTCCTCTGCCAGTCAGAGGAACACCCCTCAGGGGTCTGATCAGATCCAATCCTGGTCAGACTCCTCCAAGCTTGGTCAGCAGGTCAGGTGCTGGGGGATCTCATTCTGTGAGACAGGTGTGTTAGAGACACGGCCACATCTCCAAACTGAGAATGAACAGCAGAGGTCATCCCCAGGGATGTCCTGCTTCCCCTTTTCATTCATCCTTCTGGGAGCTAGGAGATGGTGATATATGGAGTGGCCAAGATCAGGGGAATTAGCTCTGAAGCAATGTTAGAAACCCCTGGGGTTGGAGATCCTTGCTTGGTTGTGAAGGCTTGTTGTGAGGGTGGCTCCAGAGGAGCCTTGCTCAGCCAGAGCTTGGCTTTTCTCACCGGTTCTTGCAGTGGAGGAGGATGCCAGACAGGCAGGCTGGAGTCCAGGTGTTTTCAAACCCACTTTGTCTGGAGAGGCAGTTAGAAGTTGAGTTTTGTCCTCGCCCATATCCTGCTTTGATATGGGATCTTCTTGGAGCCTAGGCATGGCCTTGGTGGGAGGGCTGGGGTTTGACAGCTGTAGTAAGCTCTTAGGGCTCCATATGAAGTGTGCCTTTACAAAAACATCAAAATTATTGGAGAAGCCACTTGCCCAAACTGTCCCCATCCAGCCTCACTTAACATTTGATACCTTCAGCATCTGTCACTGGAACACCCAGTCAGTGACCAGGTGGCATTTGATTTATTTTATCCCTTCATCCCCATCCAGCAAGGCTCATAGGTTGAATTCCCTCTCACTTGTTAAATACCTTCTTCTTTGCCCAGAGAAGAAGCTGTGACTGCCCCATCCCTCGCAGTGTTCAAGGACAGGGCTTGGAGCAACCTGGTCTAGTGGAAAGTGTCTCTGCCTGTGGCAGGGGGTGGGATGAGATAGGATTTAAGGTTGCTTCAAACCCAAACCATTCTATGATTCTTCTGTAGATGTTTCTGTTCCCCCTTTGAAAGCCACGAAAGTGATCACAGTGATCTCCTTCATTTTGAGCCTGGGCTGAGCGTTGTGCCTTGGCCAGTTACAGGAAGCTGGATATCGTCATAGAATAATTTAGTTGGAAAACACCTCCAGGATCATGGAGTGAAACCATTAGCCCAGCACTGCCATATTCCCGTGCCTGAGCATCTCAGGAATGCCCAGCGGTACTGTGGAGTGGGACTGGAGCTGTGGTGAGTGGGGTAGCCCTGTTGAAAATGCTGCCTCTGTTTCTGTGCTGGAGGAGCCCAGGCTCTGAGGGTTGGGTGGTGGGCACCTCGGCACGGGAACCGTGTCCCCACTGGCATCTGCTCAGTTCCGAGAGCCGGAGTGGCTGGGCAGCAGCACTGCGCTGGAAGGACTGCCCTGAAGAAAGTCATGGAAAACAATAGGAATTGTTCTCTGCCTTTGTTCCCTTTCCTTCCCGGATGTCGGAGGAGATGGAGCCGCGCTCTGCTGCCGGCGGGTGGGCAGAGCGAGTGTGGCTGCCTGCTCGCTCGCCTTGGCACCCGCGGAGCCACCGCCTGCTCTGCCGCCTGCCGGCTCCTCCAGAGCCTGAATCGTCGCTCGTATAATAATTAAAGCTTGACATTGTCTTATGAGTGAGAGATAAAATTGCCCAGTGGTTCTCTGCATCAGGGCGTGGGTAGGAGGTTTTCTTATGGCTGCAGAGCAAAATGATACTAAAGCTGCTGTTTGCTGCAGGGACCTCAGCCCAGATTCGCTGCCAGCCCTGGGGAGGGGTTTGTGATGCCCACACCTTCCCGGAGCAGGCGGTCCAAGGTGGACTTGTGGGAGAGAAGATGCTGACTGGTCCCTAACCAGGGAGCCATGGGATCATTTTGGTCCAAGCATCACTGTGCTTCCCATTTGCTATCCCTGCCGGTCCTCAATGGGCCTGAGCGTGCGGGGGCAAATCCCTGGGTTTCCCTGCTGTGGCTCTTTGTGCCGCTTTCCACCGTCTGCCTCTTGTAGGTTGGTGCGTGTGGTCACTGCCCGGATCAAAGGGCTACAAGCAAAGGTGGAGGAGGGTTTCCCTCAGCACTGCCAAGGGAGATTCCTCTCCCCATGCCAGAGCCAGCCCTGGGGCTCAGGTGCTACTCCAAGAGAGCCTATGGAGAGAGATCGTAGAATCACAGAATCCCCAAATGGTTTGTGTTGGAAGGGATATTAAAGCTCATCTCACTCCAATTCCCTGCCACGGGCAGGGACACCTTCCACTAGCCCAGGTTGCTCCAAGCCCCATCCAGCCTGGCCTTGGACACTTCCAGGGATGGAGAGTCCACAACATCGCTGGACAACACTCAGCAGGGGACACTTGGCACGGGATTTGCTTGGCCAGGCTGACAGTTCCCCACACAGAGCCCCCAGGTGTGTGTGTTCAGCCTGCTGAGCTGCTCTCCTGGTGCAGGAAAGCTCAGATGTTTCCAAAGCTGCTCCGCACAACCCCAGGGTGTTGGGACAAGCGCTGTCGCTGAAGGAGATTAAAGCACAGGTGGTAAGCATGGAACAGGGATGTTGCCTCCTTCCTTTGAGCCTCTGGAACGCTGTTTATTCCCTTTGGGGAGAGATCTCAGCTGAGCTCAAAACCAAGCAGAATTTTCCCACTGCAGGTGGAGCAGGATGTCCAGGCAGAGCTCCTGGATCCCCTGCACCACCACCAAGTGACATGTGAGCCCCTCTCCTGTTCTTGTGCCTCTGTGTAGACCTGAGACCTACAGAAAATGCCCAGAGCACCATTTCCATCGACAGCACGCTCATGGTTGCCTGGGTTGGATGCCTTCCATCCCTACAGAGCTGCCTGACTGGAGAGTGCTGAGTCTGGGGATGCTGCGGCTTCAGGGAGGCGGCTCAGCCTCTTCAGCAGGTTTGGGCACACTGGGGAAAGGTGATAAAAATTGAAACAACTATGTCAACAAGGGACAGGCAGTACTGAAGGGCTATTGGTCATGTGCAGGGGCAAAACGAGGGGAAGTGCAGCTGTGGGTGCTGCACAGCCCCATCCAAAACCGTGGAAGCAAGGTCTCAAAGCCTGTCTTCCCTTGCACTGGTGAAAGTTAAGTGTCTGCTCTTCGGAGCCCTTTCAGAGCCTGCCAGCTCAGCTGCCATGTGTCCTCCAAACGCAGGGCAGGATGCTCAGCTGGCTCCTGGTGTCCTGGGCAGGGACATGGGCTGCACATCACTGCCTGCTGCCATGGCCAAAGCCAGGGAGCCCTGGCTGGGGGCTCCCGGCTCCTTCATTCCCTGAGGCTGGCAGTGGGTGTGGGCACATGGAGGGCTCTGGGATTTGAGCGATGCTGGTGGGTCACCACTGTCCAGCAGGGATTGCTCCCGAAGGCAGCTCCGTGCTGGGAAGCTGGCAGCAGGACTGGATGCGTTGGGGCGGCTTTGTCCTTTCTTTTGGTGGTTTTCCTAAAAACGGTGCCTTTTGCAATCCTCCCAGTCTTTCACAAAACTTTTCCTGGCAGAACCTCTCCAAAACTTCTGGGAATTTGGCTTTTGAAAGGCGCTGGGGTTAAAGACATTTGAGCTTCTGTACAATGCTGACAGGTTTCCTGGTGTGGAGATTTTGTGCCGGAACTCTGCTTTATGTTGGTAGGTTGGACTTGGAGAGTTGAAGTTGCTCCAGGAAACAGAGAAGATTTTCAGCCTGGGAAAAAGGGCAGAGGTGACAGCAGAGGAGCCTTGGAAAGAGCTGAGGATGGAGACCTCATCCTGCCATCCTGGGAGAGGTGTTCCAGTTGTTCAACCCAAACCGTCATTTGGGGAACTGTGGTCTGGGATGTCACTCTGAGGACCATTCCCTCCCTTCCCCTTCGTAACTGATCCCAAAGGGCTGCTCACACAGGTGGGACAGGCTCCTGGTGCTCATGGCTGACCTCCAGCTCCATCCCCATGGATGTGAGCGTGGCAGGCTCGCCTGGCCCTGCTGGTGCAGGCGGTAGGGTGGACAAAGGTTGGGAATGCCATGAGATGGATATTTGTTCATCAGTTACTTATGGGGTCCCTCCAAGCCTTGCCCTTGCTGATGCCTGTGTGCACGCTGTGTTTCAGGGGAAAATACTTGACGAACTTAGAGGACTTTTCCAACTTAAAGGATTCTCTGATTATATACAGATGTCAGGAATAAAGACTGAAATGAATAAGGCATGAAGCCCTGAAACACGACTTTGTGTCTGCAAATAATAAGGAATAAGTTACAGCCTTGGAAGAGCAGGAACGTTCCGCCGTGCGCACGGTCCAGCCAGCCCCTGGCGTCGATGAGGTGCCCTCCTCACACTGTCCCCTGCGTGAAAGGTCTGCTTGCAATGGATTGCCTACAGATGGGTTTCTCAACCTTTCCTAAACCAGGGATGGCCAAACCTTTCTGGTGGAAATCCAAGGATCATTTTGTTCGGGGCCGCCACATGGTTTTATTTATGCCCCATGCGAATTAGGCAAACGTCTCGCTGTTTGTCTCTTTTATTTCATCCCCTTGTGCTTGCTTCTGCACATAGGAATGTGTGCCTGTGTGCTTAGGAACTATTTTGCAGACCACTTCCTACTGTCCTTGGGACACGGAGCGGGTCCTGGACCCAGAGTGACAGTGGGGAGCAGTGTGTCCCTGTCCTTAATTTACATCACAGCTCCACTCCCCAGGCAGGGAGAAAAGCACCGGGCAGTGCCCAAGCCACTCCAGGAAAGGGGAAAACCCCTGAGGACCTTCAACATCCCTGCCCTCACCAGAAGACTGTTCATTAACGTGGCTGAACAGCAGCCTGAGCCCACCATGTCCTCTGTACTCATTGGTGGGGGCTTCAATCTGTCCCCCTCCTGCCTGGAAGTACACAGAGCTTCTGGAGGGGACTCCCACAGCTCTGTCCTTGGCTCTGAAGATGTCCCCACTGACTGTTTTTTTGGCCAGGAAAGCACTCAAAGGTGGCTGCATCCCCTATGGAAAACCAATTGACCCAGAATCTCCGCCAGGACTTTCCCTCCCTCCCTGGACCCTTGCAGAGCCTTGGCAGGAGCCTTCCCCAAATCCATCCCCTGCTCAGGGCGGCGCTGCCAGCTCCCAAAGCCACGCTTAACTTGACACATGTGTGCAGCCCTGGGAGATGTGGCAGCTCTGATTCCTATTTGTGATGCTTTCTCCAGTTCCGACCTGATGGGAGCCTCCCCTCCAGCGCAGCACCTCTGCCAGATGTGCTCGGAACTCCAGTCTCCCTCTTCCCGTGGCTTGGGGTTCCAGCGAGGTGGCTGCTCCCAGTCCCAGCCCTGCTGGGTGTCCTCAGGGCTGTGGGGAGTACCAGGAGGGACTGTGCCTGTCAGGGGAGAAGGGGTGGTCTGTCCTTCTGCATCCCGTGTGGTCACCTCCAGCAGTTGCCATTCAGGATCCCCATCTGCCGTTTGGGACTCCCAGGTTTGGTGATGGCAGTGCCACTGGACACCATCCATGGGGATGAGGATGATGAGGGGAGAGCAGTGCCTCACCTCTGCAGGGAAGGTTTAAGCATGATCCTGGTAGAACCCTAATTTGGGGCATGCCCAAAGAGGCTGTTTGGGGAGGGGGAGCTCCATGCAGCCTTGCTAGGGCTGCTGGACAGGCACAGAGCCACTCTCCAGGCTCGGAGACAGAGGCACCGACGCCCTGGTGTCTTGGGGTTTGTGGGGTTCGGTACAGCTCCTCTGCGATTTGGGACTGAGCTGTGTGCACGGTGCTGCTCTCCACCATGGGTTGCACTCCTTGGGCTGCACTCTCAGTCCCAGCATGGCTGGTTTTGGGGTACAGACAGACCTGCAGTGAACGCGGCCACGGGTCCGGCTCTGGCTGTTCTTTGCTGACAAAACCCCCAGTTTGCGACACAGTTTTTGGCGTTTGGTCCCGGCCATCCGCTTTCTATTCTAGCACACGGCTTGCGGGAAGGCTTTGGGGATGAGGGGGGTGGGAGCCTGTTTCAATTGTTTGGGGAATGGAAGAGAATCATTCTGTGGCTGGAGGAGCCCAGCAGAGCTCACGGCGTGCAGGGAATTTTCCCACTGCTGTTGCTCCCATTGGAACAGCACAACCTGGAGGGTTTCTGAACTGGCGGCAAGGCTTGGGTCTGGTGGCTGGCCTTGGGATGGAGCCTTGTCTGAGGCATGGGATGTGCATCACCTGCCTCGGACAGTTTTGGAGAAGAAATACGCAGTTTTTGGGGTCTGGCTTATTTTTGGGCATGGTGGAGTGGTCCAGAGGGGTCAGAGGGTCTCTCATCCAATACAAGCTGAAAACCAATGCATTTAGGGGCAGGAAGGTTCCCACCCAGGTGTCTCCAGGCAGGGGTGAATCTCCCACCTACTCCCGTGTGAGCCCAGAAAAATGAATCACCAAAAAATGAACGGAAGCAAAGAAAGAAAAGAAGCAAAAAATAATGATTAAAAAATCCCTCCCCAAAGCCGCCTTCCAGAGGGTTGGGCAAAAGATAAAAGCTCTCGGAGGAGCCGGGACTCCTCCTCTCCCACCACCGACCTCTCATTTAAATGTCTGTGTGCAGGCTGCAGCCGGCACTGGCTCGGCAGCTGCCACCGGAGACCCCCGCCCGCCCCCCGGCCGTGCCCCCGGGGGCGATGCCCGCGCAGAGCATCGGCACGGAGCCGGGGCTCGGCAGCCTGGGGTGACACGGCCCGGGGAGGACAGGTCGGTGTCGGGGGGTCCCAGTGCAGAGCATGCGAGAGCCCCCGGGGCGCTGAGCCGAGCCGGGGAAGGCAGCAGTGAGCAGCGGGGGGGTCCCGGTGGATGGACCCCCCAAGGCCAGGCCCTCCATGTCGGCCCCACTGCTGCTCTGGGTCATCCTCCTCCGCTGGGCCAGCGGCGGGGGCTTCATCCGGGGAGGCAGGACGTGGCAGCACTGCACAGGTAGGAGCCGGGCGCGGGTGGGCTGCACGGGGGACAGGTGCTAACCCAGCCGGGAAACCTGCCGGGACTGCTGTGCTCCCACCCATGGGCTGCTCCCCGCGGCGCCAGGGCAGCCCCAGAGGCTGTGCTCTGTTTTGGGGGGCATGCCCCGTGGGGGTCAGCCTCAGCTGGCAGCCCAGCCCCCGTGTTCTGGTGCTCGGTGGCCACTCAAGCGCAGTGGCAGTGGCGGCTCAGGCTGCCCGCACCCTGCCAGCCCCCACGGACAGCAGGTGTGGGGCCATCCCTGTGCCTGCAGCCCCCACGGACAGCAGGTGTGGGGCCATCCCTGTGCCTGCAGCCCCCACGGACAGCAGGTGTGGGGTCATTCCTCTGCCTGCAGCCTCCACAGCGCTAACCGGGGAGCAGCCAGCCCTCTGGGAGCTGTAGGAGAGCTGTGTCTGTCCCTGTGGCACAAGCCTTGTCCCAGGCTCTCCTGGACGCGGAGGGGAGAGGAAGGACTGGAAGAAGGAGAGGAGAGCCACGAAGTCCCCCTGGAAAGTCCCGGACTCTTCTGTGCTCTGACAGGCACAACCTCCGCTCTCCTGGCAGCAGAAGTTTCCATCCCACCGTCCCCAGCCGGGGAGCTGGCAGCTCCAGGGGCATTTCCGAGAGCCTGAGCTGAAGAGGATCCCCATGCCCTGGCTCTGCCGTTCCATCCCCATGCCTGTGCTGTGTGGGCAGTGAAGCTCGAGCTCAGTTTTTGGGGCTGCTTGGGCCCAGGCTCTGTGTGCTTGGGGCTTGTCCCAGTTTGATGGCAACAATATTTGCGTTTTATTACAGCCCAGACGATGTGAGAAGAAAAACAGGGAGAGATCAGAGAGTTTTTGACCACTGCCTCGTCACCAAGGTGCTCCAATCTCTCTGGGAATGTCCCCACTGTCCCCAGGCAGCCTTGGCTGGAGGGATCCTGGGGGTGCCAAGGCCCCAGCATCATCCTGGGGACCCCAACACCACTTGTGCTGCCCAAGCTGTGCTGGAGCACCCCAGCTGCTCTCCCAGCCCTAGCAGTGAGAGATGTGGGAGGCAGACTGGAACGGAAATCTTTGGATTTAGAGATTTGGGTTTGGTCTTAGGACTTGGCCCCTTGCTGGCCCACTGAGCACTCCCCAAGCCCATCCCTACACCATCTCAGGGGCAATTGGGGGCTCCTAAACACCCCTGCAAATCCAAGCCTGAGTTCAGCTTGTACTTTTTGCTGGGAAAAACAGGAACTGGCTGTGCCCCGAGTGATGCATTTCTGAAATAAGCGGTTCCAGTTAAAACTCTCCCACCAAGACTTTGCTTTAGGACCAGCTTAAACCAGTGGTGGGGTGGGCAGGGGGCACACAGAGCTGCCAGGCTGGGAAGAACCTCACCAATCTCCCTGCTCTGGGCTGGATGGAGCAACATGAGCACATTCCCATTTGCTCTGCCCACCTGGAACTGGGCTGGGCTGGCCTGGCGTGTCTGGAGGAAGCACTTCCCTTCTCCAGCTGGTTTGGATTCAGACACACAGCCCAGCCTTGCTCCCAGCTCCCTCCCTCCCAGCTCTCCCGCTGTGCCCCAGCAGCCCGGATTTATTACTACAAATTGGAGCTAAAAGCCGGGTCTCAGCAGGGTGGGAGGGAATCGGGGATGTTCTAGCGTAGCCAAGTGCTGCTTCATCTCTTGGGCATCATCTCCCTTCTCTGCCAGGAAAGCATTCAAAAGGAAAAACAGGAGGGTCCGAGGCCAGGAAGGTCGGAGAAGTCCCCACTGGTGGTACAGCCCTTCCTGTGCCGAGACACTGGACCTGGCACTGTGCTGTGGGGTGGCACTTTGTGGTGCTGTTGTGCTGTGTGTTCTCACCGGGGCGATGCCCTGGGGCTGGGCACGGCGTTTTCTTCTCTGGGGAGAGGATAATTATTTATAATGAGTGGTTTTGGTGCCTGCCGGGAGAGCGCGTGTGCATGTGTGCAATTAGGGCTGGGCTGGGAGAGCCTGAACCGGGACTAGAGGGGTAGAGGTGTCCCCACTGCCCTGTGGGCAGGGATGGGGAGGGGTGGCTGCCCTGCGAGCAAATCCGTGGTCCCCGATCCCTGCCTGCTCTCCTGGCTCCGGCTGCGCTTGTTGATGCTGGTGGACCCCGAGGGAGCTGGTGGCAGCCTGGGGCAGGTCCTGGCTCCAGTGCCAGCATTCAGAGCTGCACCAGTGGGCTGGTTCCGCACTCTTGCTGTTCTGCTGTGGGGATGGAGATGCCAGCCTGGTGTTTGAACGGCAGATCTTCCCTCTGGCCCTGAATCAGGGGCTCAGGGCAGACCCCAGGCGAGGGCCAGCAGGCTACTGCGGCACGCCAGGCCATCCCACTGCTGTGGGGAAAATCAGCCAGGGCTGTAACCCCATCCCACCGCGGACAGGGCGGGATGGCTTCCGCCGCCGTGACGAGCCGCGCTGTCTCTCGGCACAGACCTGCGCCCGCTGGACATCCTCTCGGAGGCGGTCCCGGCCGGGGGGCTGGCCCGCGGCATGCGGGTGTTCCAAGTGCAGGGGGTGCGCGGATTCCAGCTGTCCGCCTCACGGCCCCGCGCCCTGGGCTTCCCCGCCTCGCGGCTCTTCATCCACTGCGACCGCTTCCCCGAGGAGTTCTCCATCATCGTCACGCTGCGGGCGCTCCGCGGCCCCGCCAAGGTGAGCGCCGCGGGCACGGCGCGGGCACTGCGCGGGCACTGCGCGGGCACGGCGCGGGCACGGCGCGGGCACGGCGCGGCCCCGCAGCTCTGACCCGCGCCCTCCCGCAGAGGAACGAGTACATCTTCACGCTGATGGTGGAGGAGAGCCCCAGCGTGCTGGTGGGGCTGCGCTACGCCCCCGACAAGCTGCACTTCCTCTTCTGGAGCCAGGAGCGCGCCGGCGGCTGGCAGACCCGCGTCACCTTCCCCAACGTCTCCCTGTCCGACAACCAGTGGCACACGCTCATCCTGGCTGTCTCCGGCCAGTCCTTCTCCCTGACGGTGGACTGCAGCATCCCCAAGGATGTGTAGGTTGGGGGCTCAGCAGGGTGGGCGGGGTGATGGTCCTCCACCAGCATCTCTCCTCCGGCCGCCAGCAGATGCTGTGAAATTGTCCCCTCCCTCTTTTCTGCCCGTCCCCAGGGTGGTGGAGACACCGTTTCCAGCCTCGCTGTCGGTGAGGAGAGCCAGCTTCTACCTGGGCAACAGGCGGAGAAGGAAAGGCGTGTTCACGGTAGGTGCCCCATGGTGTGGGGAGCCCCACGGTTTGGGGTGCCCGGGGGTACCCAGGGGTGCCCAGGTGCTCGTGGCTAGCCATGGAGTGACCCACAGCCCTCTCTCTGTCCCCTACACTGGCAGGGCTTGGGCCACAGCACAGGAAGAGGAGGCTGTTGTGGGTCCTTCCCATGAGGAGGAAGTGAAAGGCAGCTGCAACTCTGAGTCCCCTCATGCCCTCCCGATACTCCCCTCATGCCAGCTGTCATATTGCCCCAGCTGGGCATCTGGGATCTGATAAACGTGCATGAATCCCATGGACAGTTCTGCATCCCAAGAGGGAGGGCACAAGCAGAAGTCTGGCAGGAAATCCAAGACGTGAATTATCTGCAGTTCCCATTCTGCGATCTTGCTGGACTTGGTCTCCATCCCTCTGCTCCTGCTTTCCCAGGGCCTGCTGAGACAGCTTGTCCTGCTGCCAGGAGCCGATGCCACTCCTCGGATATGCCGTGCTGTGAACTTCAAAGTAGCAACGCTCTCTGTCCCCAGTGTCCTCCAGGATGTCCCTGCAAAGCCAGTGAGCAACGAGGTGCTCAAATACCCCTACGGTCAGTGCCCCATGGCATGGGCTCTGTCGGCCGCCTCCACCTCTGTGGGGAAGGGTCTTTGCATGAGGCTGGGAACGAAGCAGGAGCAGAGAGGAAGAGGATGTTCCCAGCACTCTCTGTTTCTCAACGTGTGTGTATGTGTGTGTGTTGGAATCCCTGCCCAAAATCTCCCTGGAAAGATGGGGTGGCCCTGTCTGGGTCCCTTGGCAGAGCTAGGCTCATGTCAGTGGCCCTATTCACAATTTTTCCAGTCTGTGGCTTCCCAGATTTGTTCTGGGATTCCATTTCCCCCACTGCCTGGTGCCCATCATCAGGATGAGACCAGGACATGCACCCCTCCTGCCTCTCTGCTCCTCCGCTGTGTGCGCTAAGAGGCTCCTGCCTCCCTCCTCTCCATGGCCAGAGACAGACATGAAGGTGACCCTGGGGGCCCGTCCGCGCTGCACCAAGCAGCAGAAGGCGCAGTTCTGGTTCAACGCCTCCCGACGAGGGCTGTACCTCTGCAACGGCAGTGCCTGGGTGTCCATGTTGGAAGGTACCGGTGGGGAGGTACTGATACTCTTGGGGAGGGAAGGACACCCTTGCAGCAGAGCAGAGTTGAGATTTGCCCTTGAGACCACTTTGGGATGGGAATCAGCAGCAGAGGGAGAGGCTGGGGTGTCCCCTGTCTGTCCCCTGCTTGTCCAGGCTTTGCTTTGCTCTTGGTGCCCACAACACTTCCAGAACACCTCTGGATTCAAGTGCCTCTGTGGTCCATCCACCTTCTCCATATTATCTGTCCCCTCTGGGGTTTTTCTGGGCAGGATGAGCTCCTGCCCTGTCTGAGCAGGAGAGCTCACCTCATGGAGAGCCATGCTCAGGATGTTGGGAACATCCTGAGAACACTTCCCTTCTGTGAGTTTCCAAAGGCACTGGTGCTCCTCCTGGTACCAAAGCACGTGGGATGGATAAGGGGGAACAGAGAAACTCATCAGGTGCCAGAAATACTGGGGGAGGGGATTGAGAGGGTGGCAGACAAAGGTCTCAGTGTCATCTGGGCTCAGTGTCAGTGGGACACTTGGTAAGGAAAACAGTGGGAGCACCAAGATGGAAAAAGCAACCAGAGCTCTGCACAGCAGCAAGTGCCACCGAGCCCTCGCGGGGCCCCTCTCCAGCCAAAATCATCTGGTTTTAACCTCATTCCTCCTTTTTGTGGGCTCTCAGTCAAACACAGGCTGGACTACGTGGAGGAATACCAGAACCTGGTGACCAACTCGGAGACGATGGGCATTGAGGTGTTCACCATCCCGAAGGTGGGACTGTTCGCAGCCATGGCCAACCGGATCACCCCCCCAGGATCGGCCATCTACAGGTGGACAGACGGCAAGTTTGTGCACTACCAGAACATCCCCACCTACCAAGCTCAGTCCTGGAAGTATTTCACCATTGGGAAGAAGGTGAGCCTGCCAGGAAGGTGCCTCCATGTTTCAGTATATTAAGTTTGGCAGGCAAACCCTGCTCCTTCCCCTGCACATTTCATGTTCACGCTCCCGATTTCTGGGGCTGGAGGGGTGTGAGTGGACACAGCTCAGCTCTCCCTCCCCTTGCAGAGACCTCCACAGGCCACTGGGTCCTTGTCTCCACTTTTAGCTGCTTGGGGACTGCTCAGGGAGCCCAGCCAGGGCCATCTTGTCCCACACCAGCCACCTCCATCCCTTGCCCTCCATCCCACCTCGCCCTGTGTGTTCTGGTCCGTGCTCCTTTGAGAGGAGAAAACCAAGCTGTCCTGGCTTTTCCTTTTCCAGATCTTCCTGGCAGTGGCGAATTTTGAGCAGAATGAGAGGGGTCAGGAGTTCTCAGTAATATACAAGTGGAGCCGCAGGAAAGCGAAATTCATCACCTACCAGCGGATCACCACGCACAGCGCCAGGGACTGGGAGGCCTTTGTCATTGAGGGAGAGGCTTTCCTCGCCGTGGTCAACCACAGAGAAGGTACCCAGCGGGATCCCACACAGGCATGAGTTTGAGGAGCTAGAGCAGGGCCCAGGGGCTGGATGGAGCACGTGCTTTGGGGCTGGGGGGAAGCCCCTGATGTCGGGAGTTTAGGGACACAGCTGGCCCCACTACACGGGGCCACCCTGTGGGACAGCTGGCAGAGCTCGGCCACCCTGGGGCGCTGGCACAGTGCCTCTGGAGCGCTGCTTGTGTGGGGATAAAGCACCTGCCTGTCCCTCCTCTGCCTGGGCTGCCACAAAGCTACCGCCGTGCACTCGGGACAAACTGTTGGTGTGTTCCATGGGATGGAGGCTCTAGGTACGGATGGAGGCTCTAGACAGGGATGGAGGCTTTAGGGAGGGATGGAGGCTCTAGGCAGGGATGGAAGCTCTAGGCAGGGATGGAGGCTTTAGGTAGGGATGGAGGCTTTAGACAGGGATGGAGGCTTTAGGAAGGGATGGAGGTGCTAGGCAGGGATGGAGGCTTTACGCAGGGATGGAAGCTTTAGGTAGGGATGCAGGCTCTAGATAGGGATGGATGCTCTAGACGGGGATGGAGGCTTTAGGGAGGGATGGATGCTCTAGACGGATGGAAACACAAGGTAGGGATGGAGGCACTTGGTATAGAGGGGGGTTTTTGGTAAGGATGGATGCTGTAGAATCACTTTGGCTTCTTCCTGGAGAGCAGCAGGTGGCTTGCAAACAGCCTCATGACCTGCTGGCAAATATTCCCATAGCTGAGTGTTTCTGGGTCTTGTTTCTCGTACAAACCAGGTGTTCCTTTCCCTCACGGTGCACACCTGCCCATCTGTCTCCCCCAGGGAACAACCACAACATAGACAGTGTGATATACAGGTGGAACCCCAGGACAGGGCTGTTTGAAACGAACCAGACCATTCCTACCTCTGGAGCCTACGACTGGGAATTTTTCACCATCGGGCCATATTCCTTCCTGGCTGTAGCTAACACATTCAATGGCACATCCACTAAGATCTACTCACACATCTACATCTGGCTCAGTGGCTCTTTCCAGCTCTTCCAGTCTATCCTGGTAAGGCTTGCCCACTTCTCCTCAATCCCTGCTCTGGATGTAGACAGGGCAGCCACATCCAGCTTCTCACGGCCTCCTTCCCCGCAGACATTTGGTGCTGCCGACTGGGAGGTTTTTCATATTGGGGACAGAGTCTTTCTGGCTGTTGCCAACAGCCACAGCTATGACAGCGGGATGCCAGCGCCCTCCAACTTCTATGCCATCAACTCCTCCATCTATGAGCTGAACATCACGGCCCAGATGTTTGTCAAATTCCAGGACCTTCTCACCTACAGGTACCTGTGCAGGGATTCAGGATGCTCCTCAGTCCTCATCCCTGTTGCTCATCCCCTGAGCAACCCACAGATCTCCTAGAATCATAGAATCCCAAACTGGTTTGGGTTGGAAGGGACCTTAAAGCTCATCTCATTCCACCACCTGCCATGGGCAGGGACACCTTCCACTGTCCCAGGCTGCTCCAAGCCCTGTCCAACCTGGCCTTGGACACTGCCAGGGATCCAGGGGCAGCCACAGCTTCTCTGGGCACCTGTGCCAGGGCCTCTCCTCTTTTAGTTTAAAACTGCACTCGCTTGTCTCCTGGAGGCTTCCTGCAGGCTTTCACTGTCCCAGGGACTGAGACCGGTGGGGAGGGCAATGGGTGACAGCTCCTTGGCACCAAATGCCAGTGGGAGCTGGGAGAAGGCCCTGGACTTGGGAATGAGGATGGATTTCTTTTGGAAAGGGCCTGGGAAGAGCAGAGTTTTCTGTGTGTCATGAGGGTGTCAGAGATTGGGGTGGGGTGGGCTTAACCCCATGGACACACAGCCCCTCCTTCCACACAGGGGTCACCTTACCTGCCCCTCTGCTTCATTTCATCCCCAGTGCCCTGGACTGGGAGTTCTTCTCAGTGGGAGACGACTCTTTTCTGGTGGTAGCAAACTCCTTCGATGGCTTCACCTTCTCCGTTAACAGTATCATATACAGGTACTGCGGAGGGCAGGCTTGGGGGGCTTGGGGGCTGTTCCCAGCAGCAACATCCCTCCATGGGGGATGGTATGATGGATGGGATTGTTCCCTGTTTTCAGGCAGGAATGGGAAGCCCCAGTGAGAGACACCCCACCCTGAAGCACAGCAGGGAGATGGGAGATGCCAGCCCCACAGCTCAGCTTCCCTGCCCTTCCCAGGTGCCCAACTCACAGCCCCGGAGCTAACTGCCTTCCCTGTGCAGGTGGCAAGGCTATGAAGGCTTCGTGGCAGCCCACCACCTCCCCACCGTGGGCTGCAGGGACTGGGAGGCGTTCCACACCACTGAGGGCTCCTACCTATTCTACTCCAGTGCCAAGGAGCCGCTTTCCAAGGTGCTCAAGCTGAAAACCACCTGAGGCAGCTGAGACACGCTCAGCTCATCGCCAGCGCCAGGGCAAGCTGGGCACGCAGGTGAAGATGGACCACAGAGCCCAGGAATGGCTGCAGCATCAGCTGGGCAGTGGCTGGCTGGATGCTCTGCGGGAAGGGAGCAGGAGGAGGATGCGGAGGAGGAAGATGAGGATGAGGATGGGGACAAGGAGGACAGAGCTCCAGGGCTCCCTGCAGCCTTGTCCAGGGGCTAGCGAAGGGGCTGTGTCTCCTGGGAAAGCCGTGCCACCACGCTCCAGAGCCGTGTCCTACCCAAGGTTCCTGGAGCCCAGGTGCATCCCCTGGCTTACCAGGACCATGATGCTTGGCAATTTCCAGCCCCCAGGAGGGACCCAGAGCTGCCAGTAGCTGTGGCCAAAGCTTGCACAAAGCCAGGGAAGGAAGAGACAGAGCAGAGCATGAGCTGCTGGGGTGGGTGCATGGCAGAGGGGAGTAAATATGAAAAATTGAGGGAAAAAGCTTGGCTCTGTCTGCCTGGGACAGATGCTGTGATGTTCCTGAGGACTATGTGGTTTGACATCACAGCCGTTCTTCATGTCATCTTTGGTGGCCTCGCCATGCCGTGCCACTGCCACGGGTGCCTGCCCACCATCCTGCTCTGCCGTGGCTGCTTTGGGTCTCCCTCGAGTGCGGTGTGTGTTGTACAAAGCTGTGGCTGTGTAGAGGATCAGTGCTGGTCCTTGCTGGTCCATGCACCTTGGCATGGGGTTAGCGACTCCCGAGAAAACCTGCTGTGCATGTGGACCAATCCAGCTACCACGGGCATGGGAAAAACCCAAAACTGCTTCAGGTGACACTATGGCCTCTTTTCTTTTCCTCACCCTTGCTGGGGGGACTCTTTTGCTTAAGTAGAGCTCTAATAAACCGTGTGCACCCAGCCTTTCTCCCACATGGGTAACCGAGCTGCTCTGCTCATGGCAGAGGCATCCTTCACCCAACAAGTCACCCCTAAAAGTCCACGGCGATCAGTGGCTCACAAGGACGAGGTGGCCCTGAGCACAGCAAGGAGGGTGAGGGTGCCCCTGTTTCACCCCACCCAGGAGCCGCTGCCTCACCTGAGTGTCCCAGAGCATCGCTCAGCCTTCCCCAGACCCAGATTTCCTGCTGAGCTGGGCCACCCAGCCTGGCACTGGGGAGCCCTCAGGAGGTACAGTCCTCCCAAGGAGGGCTGGGGGTCACAGCCTGAGCTGTGCCAGGGTCCAGACCTGCAGGAGGAGCCTCTGCGTCCCTCCCTCCTCTCCCTGCTCAGGGCGGCTGCAGCTGGCTCTGCCAGGAAGGGCCATTTCTGCCTTGTGAGAGAAGGGAGAATTTGATTTGCTTCCATCACCGAGCTGCGAGCAGCAACCCTAATTCGGCCCTGAGGAAGGGCAAGATAAGGCAAGATAAGGCAAGAGCAGATGCTTTTGGGCAGCTGGTCCCTGCTAGAGGCAGACTCGGCTGAGGGTGGAGTGGATGGCACCTAATGGGAGTTGTGCTGGTACATTGAATTTAGGCTGGCCTGCTTTGGGAGAGATTGAATTAGGATAAGCTCAAACCTGCCCTGCCCCAGCACCATCGCCCTCCCTGGACACTTAGCTCCCAGCATAGCACAAACCCTGCGGGCTTTTCCTAAGTGCAGGGCTTTATTGAATAAACACAGGTTTTGGAGTTCCCCCCGGGTTGCTGGAGGCAAGCAGAGGCTGCCAAGATACCGCACAGGGCCTTGGGAAGGATGTCCTGCCCTCCGCAAGGCTGGTCCCTCGCTGGAGCCAGGATGGGGTGACCCCTCTGCAGTGACCCTCTGCACCCCAGGGACCGCCTGGCCCCACAACTCCTCTCTCTCTTCCAGGGACTTGTTCTCTCCAAATCACAAGCAGGTGCCTGTGGCTGCATTCCCTGCGAGCCCAACTCTGGTAGGGAAAAACAGTCTGGCTGGGGATGTGAGTCCCCAGGAGCCTGCTCCCCATGGACAGGTCTGCAAGGGTGTCCCTGGCATCCCTCCCCCACGCCGTTCGCTCACGCTCAGTCCAGTGTCACTGGGGCAGGGAGATTGGTGGCACTTGGCTGAAGAAAGCACTGGGGAATCGCACCAAGAAGCTTTGATGCCCACCAGGCGGCCACTGGCTCCCTGCAAAGAAGCTGGAAGCTGGCCCCTAGCCCAGCGCTACAGGGCGGTGCTGGTGGTCTCTGCGTGGCCCTGGGTGCTCGGCAGTGACTTCAGGTAATCCACGTGCTTGCAGGAGTCCTCGCGGTTGTGCCGGACATAGCAGACCACGTAGACGATGACCATGGCGAACCAGCCGAACATGGTGATGAACATGGCCACGTCCATGGTCCTCTGGCGCACGCTGCAGAAGTTGACGCCGGCGTCCAGGACCTGGAGCAGCGGCTTGCCCACGTACTCCTCCCGTGGGGCCGTGTGGCAGGTGATGTCCTGGACGGAGTCAAGGTCCAGCCGTGCCTCCCACAGCACCTCCTGCAAGGCGCACTCGCAATGCCAGGGGTTGTTGGCCAGCCGGAGCTTGGCATTGAGTGCCAGCAAGGCCTCCTTGGGAATGCTGCGGATGCGGTTGCTGGAGAGGTCGAGGCTCCGCAGCCCAGCTGCCACCCCCTTGAAAGCTGCCCTGTCGATCTTCTCGATGGCATTCCTGGAGAGATCGATTTCCTCCAGGTGGGAGAGGTGCCTGAAGGCATTGCTGGGGATCCTGGTTATGCTGTTGGCATCCAGCTTGAGGAACACCACATCCCTGGGGATGTCCTTGGGGATCTCCTCCAGGTGCTGGGAGCTGCAGAGGACAGCCTTCGCCCCTGCCCGCTCCGTGCACTGGCAGCTGGGGGGGCAGGAGCTGCCCCAGGGGATGCAGAGCAGGAGGCAGAAGAAAGCCTGGGCCACACTGGCGGCTGGGGTGGTGGTGGTGAGGCTCATCTTGCAGCCAGCCAGCTCAGCATGGCGTCTGGCAGCTCCCTGGGAGTGGCAGCAGCTCCTGGGCAGCAGGACAGCCCCTCGGCGTTCCTGCAAGGCCTCTCCCATCACTGAAGGGAAGCTGTGGGTGGAGGGGATATGACACGGCATTATTTCCTGGAACACTGGATACGGCTCATGTATGATGTGCCCTGGCAAAGGGGTGAGAGGCTGGGCTCAGGAGGCCGGAAAACAAGGGTGGAGTGACACTGGCTGTCTTTTCCAGGACAGCTTAATTTGGTTTAATTAGAAATAGAGCTCCGGGGATTGAAACGCCAGCTCCCCTACCCCTACCTCTGCAGAGACCACCCAGGTGGACAAAGGGAGCACAAGATGGAAATGTGGAGATGGGCCTGGCCTGGGAGCCTCTGCCCCATCCTGCCACCAGTTTCCAGAAGGGATGCAGTAGTTTGGTGCTGGAGAACAGCAGCAGTAAATTCCTATCTCACCAACCCTGAGTGTTTTAACAAAAATGATGAGTCAGACTCTAAGGATCATCAGACTGATTTAATCACCACCAGCATTTTAAATAACAACATGTGGAGCTCTTTTGCTTTCCTTTCCGTTCCCTTCTGGTCCCTGAGCTGGTACAAGTCATGTTTCCAAGGGTTTCACCAAAGAAGGGTTTGGAGGTGAGTTTGTTCTTTAAAGTAAACAAAGAGTATGGTTTGATATCCTGACTCTGGGGGCTGGAGGTGAAGACAGGAGCCACTGCCTAACACAGGAAAAGGAGTGATGTGGGAACCCCAAAGGACATCCCAGTACTGCCAGGGGTGAGGCAGGGAGTGAAGGAGGTGGGACACCTTTCCTCTGCCTTTGGTGCTGCTTGCACCTCTCCTGCTGCCTTGGCCAGCCTGGGGGAAGAGATTCCCACGGAGGGCAGAGGTGGGAGGCCAAGGGAGCCTTTCTCATGGGAATTAAATGGCCCATGGAGATGCCATTATGGGCACCAAGTTGTTGTCCCTCTGGTACCATCATCCTTCTGCTAATGGCATCCCCCTGGTAACAGCAGCATCCCACAGGTGTGACCATCCTCAGGGTACCGCAGAGGGCTGCTCACGCCCGAGGGATGCTTGTACCTGAAGGATGCTGTCGGTAGCTTTGCCCGCAGCCCTGCCTGGAGCTGTGCATTCCACCCGAGGAGATGAAGTTGAGCTTCCCGGGAATCCCTCTGCCCCTGCAAAATGTACCGGGCTCTGAGAGCTCTGACAGCTCTGTCTCTCCGGGGGAACAGGAACGCTTATGCAATGCCCGTTCCCGCCGCCCGCAAGGGCTCCGAGGGGCTCTCAGGAGTCTGAGCCTCCCCGGACGGCGGGGGTGTGCGGGGCTGAAGCCCCGACCCGCCCTCCTGCCCTGCCCGGGGGTCAGGGAGCAGGGCCCCTTCCGGGCAGCACGACCGCCCCCCGCCACTCACCGCCCCGCGCTGCCCCGGGGGTCCCTTACCGGCTCGGCCAGGGCGGCTCTGCTTCGCTCGGGCTCCAGCTCGGGCTGTCGGAGCGGTGCGGAGCGGTGCGGAGGGGAGCGGTGCGGTGCGGTGCGGAGCGGTGCGGTGCGGAGCGGTGCGGAGGGGAGCGGTGCGGTGCGGAGTGGTGCGGTGCGGTGCGGGCGCGGTGCTGTGCGGTGCGGTGCGGAGCCGTGG
>VZRL01002895.1:143779-185972 GCA_013397895.1 Origma solitaria | reverse complement strand
TGCGGGAGCGGGGGCGGTGCGGGGGACGGGGCACGGGGGCGGGGGGACCAGGGGACCAGGGCGATGGGACAGCCAGGCAGCACCCCCGCGGGAGAGTGGCCGCGTGGAGCCCCAGTGTGCGCAAATTCAGTGCCGCTAATGAGATTTCAGCAATTTTTCAGAGGCTGAGGTCCGGGCCGTGGGTCTGGAAGCTTGATCAGCTGCTCTAAGACACGGTCTCCCTCCCCAGCCATGCCCCGGCCGGGACGTCCCCTGGCCCACGTGGGCTCTCAGCAGATGGTGTCCTGTCTCTCTCGGTGATGGGAGACCAGGAGTAGACATCAAACAGTCCAGGAGCAATGGGAGAAGGTGCTGTGCCACCGCTTTGGAGCACAGCTCCCAGACCAACTCTAAACGGGTCAGGTCATCCCAAGCACCCTGGTCTGTTGCAAGGTGTTTCTGCCCACGGCCCTGGGGTTGTAATTAAATGATCATTAAAGTCCCTTCCAACCCAAACCGTTCTGTGATTCAGCCACACTGGGGGTGAGTCTACAGGCAAAGTGAGTTTGTACGAGATTGGAGTGAGAACTGAGCTTAACCTCAAAGTGTGCTCCAAGCATGGCCTCCAGGAATGGCCCCTGGTTAAAGAGCTGTAAGACACCACCAGCCTGCAGTTGTTAAATACATGGTTTATTGAGCTGAATTGAATACATTGCCAGCCTGAGCCCTCTCCCCTTGCCAAACCCCAGTGCATCACCAGTGAAACCACAGTTGTGCTGTGCTGGCCACCAGTGTGGGATGAACAGCCTTAACTGGCCAGTGTCTGATCCACTGGGAGGTGGTGGGGGAACCAAAATCCCTTCCTGAGCAGTCCCAGGCATAACATGCCACAGTGGGGCTCTTCTGGATGATCTCAAAAAATGTGCCTGCTGTGCCTTGTTCTCCCCATGGCAGTCAACAGAAAATGAGAGTGAAAGACCCCTTGAAAGCAGGGATGTTTGGGATTGGCACATGATGTCCCCTCTGCTGTCCCTACTTGCCCAAGGAAGCACAGAGCACAGATCACCTGTGTCCCAGCAAGCTGCCCCTTTCCATCCATGTGCACGAGGAGATGGGGACAGACAGGGGATGCTTAGCTGGGGCCTTGGCTCAGACAGAGGAAGGAAGTTTAGCTACATGCCAGTGCCTAGCATACACACGCAGGATCACAGATCAGTTTGGGGCATGGCAGGTGGGCCTGTGCAGAGCTATGAAACCGTAGGTATATAAGCCAAGAGCTGCTCACACCTTCAGAAGTGCTGGATCACAGCTCAGGACCATGTTGTTGGGTCTGAGGCAACCAGAGATATGGGTACAGCCACCACAGGAGTGACTCCAAGCCTTCTCCAGAGCAATCCTTTGGGATTGGTGGCAGTGGGGCTGCCAGGGCCCAGAGCAGGAGCAGGGAGCAGTGATGCATATTCTGGTGGGGGGGTAGCTGGGACTGGCAAGCTCTCAGTGGCCATCCCAAAGCCAAGAGCAGGTGGGAGTGGACAGAAGGATCATCTCACAGGAACAGCCCTGTGCAGCCCAAGCTCTGGGCTAGTGCTGTGGGCTGATGTGGAAGCACCAAGACACAAGCTGGGGCTGAGCTTGGTGGCTCAGGTGACTGGGATGCACTGCCTAGGCAGCCCCTGCCCCCAGGGAGGGACACTTTTCCTCCCAGAGACCCGCAGCGTACATTCATGGAGGCACCCAGAGTACCTCAACTCCAGCAGCTCCCGTGGTGTCACAAGTGAGCTGGGGTGGAGCTGCAGCTCCCAGCCAGAAGCTGGTCTGGGGCAGCAGGAGCCCTGGCCTGTGCACAAGGCCTCAGTAGTAGGCACCGAGGAGGGTTGAGACCTTGTGCAGGAGCTCCTTGTGGTTGGCGTGCAGGGGGATCCTCTTGTCCAGCACCTGCCAGCGGATGCACAGCTCTGGGTCGCAGCCCTGGAGGAACTGGAAGGGGACAGATGTCACATGAGTGCTGCCAGCCAGGGCAGTGCTGGCCACGCTCAATAGCCCCTCTAGTCCCCAGCCTCCTGCCCTTTCTTTTTGGGGCACACATTGAGGTGCCACCCCGTGCTCATCCCCATGCTCTTCCCCCACTGCATGCAGCCGGAGAATCCCAGTCCTGTGGAGGTCTGGGTGTGGAGATGTGGCTCCTGTGCCCCAGGCCTGCTGTGAGCCAGGTCAGGGAGCCCACAGGGGTGATGGCCCCGTACCGAATTCAGCCGCTTCATCTCCACGTCGTTCTGGGTGTCAAAGTGCACGCTGATGGCGACTGTCTCCACCCAGGCGTTATCTGTGTTGCGTGGGTCGTCAAGGTACCCCCTGTGTACCTGTGCATGGAGATGCCACATGAGCAGAGCCCTCATCACCTCTCTGAGGGCACCCTGGCAGCCCTGGGGGTGGGTGGAGGATTGCCCTGCAGCTTCTCTGCCCCTCTGGAGAGCAGAGCCCCATTCCCACTGCAGCTGGAGCCACGGGGAGTGACCGCAAGAGGCACAGGTATTGGTGTGGGCAACCCTCCCCTGGGGTCTCTAGGCGGCTCCCAAACCCCACACATGCATTGTGGCATGTGTTCACCTCTCCCAGCCCTTCCTGTCTGGTGGGAGCAGAGGCCAGGAGGTCATGCACCCTGCTCCTGTACCATAGGGCACCCATGTGGCTCTGTGACACCAAGATGTCCATGTGTCCCCGTGCCGTGGTGGTGTCCCCATGTGCCTGTGCCACCATGACACCTGTGTGTCCCTGTGCGGGGGTGATGCCCACATACCCCACACCACTGAACCCTCCTGTGGCCCAGCACTGCTGGGACACCCGCGTGCCCCACCTCAGTGCCTTGTTTCAGCAAGTTCTGGAACTGGGGCCAGAACTCCCGGCGCAGGATCCACTTGAGCTTCAGCGGCAGTGTCTCGCCCGGCTCCAGTGATCCCTGTGCCAAAGCAGCTGTCAGCTATGGGCCTGCCATCAGCACAGGCCAGCCTCCCTCCCTGCCACCAGCTTGGCCATCAGGCAGTGGCCTGCCACCACTGCAGAAGATGCCACAAGGTCTGCTGGTGCCCCCGTTCTCCCTTTCCTGCCCAAAGTCCTCAGCCCTGCCCAAGTGGGTGTCTGAGTTTGCCCGATCTGCCAAAGGATGCTTTGCCAATGGCTTAACAGGTTCATGTGAAGGACAGGCGAGAACTGAAGGCATGGAGGAGGAGGAGGGAGAGGCAGGAGACAGCGAGTCAGGGTGGGTGAGTGTGTGTAAGGAGATCACTGCTCCCCTAGCACCCCTGACATGCAGCCAAGGCTGTGACACACCTGTGTGCCCTTTTCTGTGGGACATCCTTCCTTCCTTTCACACCATTCCTTCCTTCCTTCCTTCTTTCCGCACCATTCCTTCCTTCCTTCCGCACCATTCCTTCCTTCCTTCCTTCCTTCCTTCCTTCCATCCTCCCTCCCTCCCATGCCTCCCAACTACTTCTGCACCGCCTGGTTTCCGCCAGCTCTTACCCCAGGCAGAGCCCAGACATCTGACAGTGGGTATTGTGCTACCAGGACTTCCAGCATCTTCTTCAGGCTCTTCCTGATAATGGACCCATCCAAATTCCTCCTCCAGCTGTGAGAGAGGCCCCTGTCATGCTGCAGCTGGACTTGGCTCCCCTCTGCCTAGCAGTGGCAGTGTGGGGTTTGGCCAGGTCTCTGAGGTGACCCCGTGCCCCCCTTTCCACCCCACCTCCTCAGCCCTGTGATGGAGCAGGACACACTCACCGTGTCACCACAGGGTGCAGGGCATGGTTGGGCCCAAAGCAGTGCAGCCTCCCACGGCCTCGCAGCCCCGTCCTGCCCATGGGATTCCTGCCAGGGTGAGAGTGAGGGGGCTGGGGCAGCGCCAGGCTCCCTCTGTGCACCCCTGAAACACTTCCCTACCACTTCACCCCACCTCATCTGGGGTGGTTTTTTGGGCTTCAGTCCTAAGGACGATGCATGCAATTATCCCTGCCCCACCATCAGCTGTAGGAAAGTGGGAATGGGATGGATGTGCCCAGATGATCTTGGCCTCTCTATGTCCTGTGCTTTTCTCCCCGCCAGCTCCCGGTGAGCCCGTGGAGGTGGCACTCACAGCGGCAGCCCATCCTGCACGGCATAGAGCCCGTGGAAGCTTTGCCGGTCGATCAGCCCGTCCATGGTGTTGTAGTTGATCTTCAGGAGAGACTCCAAGGAGCTGGAGGGTGGGAGGCAGCCCGGCAGGGAGGGCTGGCTGTGCCACCCAGGGAAGGGGTGGGGGAGTGGGGAGCTGTGGGGGGACACTCACAGGCTGAAGGGGTCCTGCACGGCCATGTCCTTGTGGTCAGCCGAGTAGGCAGGGGGGTTGTAGAGTGGGAAATCCACCTGCACAATGCATGGCTGTGTCAGTCCCCCGCTCGTGCCCCTGCTCTCACAGCAGGCAGGGACTGGGACCCCGGGGGTGATTTATGCCCCAGTCTCGGCCTAGCTCATGGCATCACTCCCCCAGTGATGCTCCAGGCTCTGCTGGAGGGCTCACACCCCCATGGAAGCCAATGCCAGATCCTGTCCCTGAGCCTGAGGTGGCCCTGCTTCAGGAAATGCAGAGGCAGGTGGTTGTACCCTCTGTGTCCAACCAAGCATCCCCAGGCATCCCCAGCACTGCAGATCCTAGCAGGAATGATGCCCCTGCCTTTAGTGGAGCCTCAAGCAGCGACTCCTGGAATCCATTTGTCCCAGGGCTGGGAAGAGCAAGAGCTCTCAAATGGGATGGTGGGTTCCTCTTGGTTCCTCTTCCCACCACGGTCAGGATATGACTCAAGCCTCCTCCTCCCAGCCCCACTGCCAGCGTCACAGCTCCTACCTCCCAGGGCACCTTCTCATCCGGCACAGGAAAGCGGAGTGTGTGAGAGCCGGGGTACAGGAGGTTTCGGGCCAGCACGTGGTACGGGGGCCGGCTCTCCTCGCATTTCCCCTCCAGGTCGATCTCCTTGGTGTCCAAGGCTTTGGAGGAGCCTGTGAGGCAGACACAGACAGCAGGTCCCACAAAGCAGAGCGCTAATCCGGCACTGCGGACTGGGGCTCTGCTCAGGGGGTGGCCGGGTCTCTCCATGGGGACACTGATGTCCCTTGGGGATGTGGACCTTGGCTTCCCTTCTGGCAGGTCCTGGAAGAAACCCCAGGGAGGGTGAGAACGGACTCAGGAGGGGCTGGAGGACCTCATGGAGACACCAACCTCCAACCAGGACCAAAGGAGCCTCTGCCTCACTGCCTAACGAGGGGCGCAGGGCTGCTCAGCCCCAGCCCGGGGCCCTGGGGACAGGGGAGGAGTCGGGCTCCGCTTACCCACGGGCGGCACATCCTCGCCTGAGCTGAAGCCATTGCCCCGCAGCGCCTGCATCATCCACCTCAGGGCCTGGGCGCTCTGATGCACCTGCAGGGCACAGCCGAGGGTCACCCCAGCCCCTGTGCCCCCTACGGGGTCCAGCCCTCGGCACTGCCTGCTGCTCCCTGCGGGCAGCAGTGATCCTGCCTGTGTCCTGATGTTTGCCTTGGGAAAACCTTCTCCAGGGAAATATTTTTACAGAGCAGGTGGAAAGGGAAAGGGAAACAGGATATGCCAGGCCTGGGCTGGCTCCCTGGGCACCCCACTGCTCCTGCAGCTCCAAAGGGAAAGGACAGTGGGTCTCTATCTCTGGGAGGTCTGCAGAGTCCTCTCAGGCCAAGGAGAAGAGCTGGGTCAGCTCTAACTCTTTGGGTGACTAGTGGAGGCCATGGCCTATCCCACCACTTCCCACCTGCATCAAACAGAATTTTTCCTATAAACCTTTTCCTCTCAGATGCTAATTGCTAGGGAATTCAAACTGTCTCAAAGGGTATTGATTCAGAGAGATTTCGTGCTCTGGTGCAGTTGACTGAGCCCCTGGAAAAATTTCACCTTTCTTGGGTAGTCGCCCTAGTTTTGCCTCACCTGGTCCTCCAGAGAGCCCAGTCTCTGCTCCACTACCCCCGTCCTCTTCACCCGGTCCAAGTCCAGCAGCTCTGCCAGTACATCAACCCTGGAGGGACAGTGCACATTGGAACACACTCAGCAGCCACCCCTGCACTGATCCCAGCTCTTCCCTGCCCAGGACACCGAAGGACAGCAGGATCTTCCTTTCTCAGGAGCAGCAATACCTCTGTGCAATGTCCCGGATCATCTGCTCCGTGTTCTGCTTCTCCTGGCACTGCTGGTGCTGCAGGTAGCTCTCCTTCAGGTACATCTCCCAAGAGAGAAGGGCTGCTTCTTCATTCTTCTCCAGCTTCTCCTCTGCCGGAGGAAGAGGACAGCAGTGCCGTCACATCTCTGGGCATCCCAAACCCCAGGAGCACAGCCCGTACAGCCAGCCTCGTGCCTCGGCACACAGTTCTGTGCCCTGGGGAGGGGGCAAAGGCCAGGAGGGTGATGCTGGTCCTCACTGAGCTTGTGGCGCATGGCCGGCCGGCGGAGCAAGCCACGCTGGACCAGGAGCTGCAGGTGGTTGAGCAGGATGAGGGGTGGGGGCGCGGGTGGGCGGCCGTGGTACTCCTCGATCAGGTCGTGCCGCTGGAACTTCCAGATCTGGTCCGTGTGCTCCTGGACCTGCTGGAAGGTGTAGCTGGGGCAGAGCCCAGGTGTCAGTCGTGCCGCGGGCAGGAGGGGGCACATCGTGTCTGAATGGCGTCCCAGCTCTCCCCTCCTCCCTGATCAGCCCTGACCTGCAGCTACTTCCACCACATCTATGACTCCCTAGTAGGGTCCCACTACTTCCACCACATCTGGAGCCCCCCAGACTCACTTGAACATTGCAATGAGGAGGTTGAGGAGGAGGATATTGGTGAAGAGCAGGTACAGGCACAGCAAGATGACCGTCAGCCATTCGGGGAAGATGGGCTCCTTGTTGTCCGCGTTAGTCTCCGGGCACTTGGGCTTGTAGGGGTCAGTCCCGTTGGGGCTGCACTGGTCGATGTTGAAGTTGACCCCTGTGGGAGAGCACAGCGTGACTCCGTGATGGCCAGACCTCAGGTGTCTTGGGGAGCATGTTCTGCTCTCAGAAAGCAGCCAGCATCCAGGGAGCTCAGCAGGGGTTTGACCTCCATCTGCGTCATCTCAAGTGTTCTGTTCACTGCCACCTTTGTGGGACTGCCATGGGCCAGCACGGCATGGGTTTGGTACAGCCTTGTCACAGCCACCCTTCTCGTGCCACGTGCTGTCACAGGCCAGCGTCCCTTACCGTCGATGTAGGAGGGAATCTGCCCAAAGATGGTCAGGTAGGAGTGGTAGACCACGCCACGGAAAAGCCACTCCACGCGTTCCTCGTTGTGGATCAGGATAGCCTGCTTGGCCACCCCAAAGGACACCACCCACACTGCCAGCAGGAAGAGAAAGAAGAAGACATCCTTCATCTGCAAAGACAGAGCAAAAGGATGGCTGTGTCCTGGAGTACGCCCTGCTCCAGGATGGGATAACGCGGGTGGCACATCCAGCCGCTCTAGCAGGACGGTGCAGCATCACCCCAGCAGGACAGAGGGGAGCTCTCACCATGCGCTTCACAATGATGATCTTGGGCCCCAGTGTTTTACTGACTGTGAAAATGTGCATCAGGCGCAGGCAGAAGATGATAAAAGCCAGGGACAGTATGATGCGTCCAGGATATAATGTGGATGGGATCAGCCTGGACGCAGAAGAGAGGAAAGGAAACACCTCAGTGCCACCATAGAATCCTACAGAATCATTTTGATTGGAATTACTGTGAGGGTGGGGAGGCCCTGGCACAGGTGCCCAGAGAAGCTGTGGCTGCCCCTGGATCCCTGGCAGTGTCCAAGGCCAGGCTGGACAGGGCTTGGAGCAGCCTGGGACAGTGGAAGGTGTCCCTGCCCACAGCAGGGGGTGGAACAGGATACTCTTTAGGGTCCCCTCCAACCCAAATCATTTTGAGATCCCATGATTCTGTGAAAACACTACGGAGCTCTGCAGCTCACCTGCAAGTCAGCCCCGCAATAAACACTAGGATGGCGCAGATATCCAACTTGTTCCAGAAGTCCTTGATGTACAGGGAAGCCATTTTCACAACCCCGAGTCCATCCGGATCATACAACAGCTGTTGGGAAGAGAATAGGGGCTGGGTGTAAGATACTCATGCGGGGAGAGACCACACAGACCATCTGGCCATCACCAGACCCTCTCGCTGACCCAAAGGTAATCTGAGCCCATGCGGTTTTTCCTAGGGGCATGGGAGGAGCTTGGGGACACCTGGGAAGGAGCATGGGGACACCTGGGACATGGGGCTCTTCAGGAGGAGAAAGGCACTGAGATGTTGAAGCAAAAGGTGAAAAATCTCAAATGTCAAGCAAAGGCTGGAAATCCTGCTGGGAATTCACCCAAAAGAAGTGCTCCCTCCCTCTCCTGACATTCCCAAAACAGACAACAGACACCTCCTGGGCAAAGCCCATCAGCCCCTACAGCATTTTCTTCTGCAAATGTACAGGGCCAAGCTGGATGCAGCCAAGGAGAATCTCTGGCCTCAGAGTTGGGGGGTCTGGCAGTCCCACGTGCTGGGACTTCTCTGAGTAGAGGGTGACATGAGGAGCAGCATGGGAACATGAGCTGTGTGGGACCTCCCAGGAGCCCCCAGAGGGGTGTCCCTCCTCCTCTGCCCCCTCCCAGCCTCAGGTCTGCCTGCCCACACCTGCCGGGTCTCCTCGCACACCAGGGAGAAGAGCCAGAAGTAGATGAGGTATTCCCGCCAGGATGGCATGGGCTGGAAGTCAACCATCAGGACATACGCGAAGAGCAGGAGGAAGGTGAAGTAAGAGAGGATGTTCATGAGGAAGATGACGATGGGTGCCGTGAAGAAGGCTCGGAGGCGCGTCAGGCAGCCCATGGGCTGCAGCCTCTTCTCCCTGCTGGGAGCAGGGGTGGGTGTGGGCTCGGCTGCCCAGGGAGATGCCGTGGCAGCTTCCCCCAGCCGGCCGCAGGGTGAGGCTGGAGCACACCCCGGCCTCAGTGCAGGTGTGTCCCGGCTGCCAGGAATACCTGAAGGTGATGAGCTTGGTGTAGAGCAGGGGAAAGAACAGCATGCACGTAATCACCCGCCAGAGCCCATTGTCCACACACAGCTTCCCCCACCAGACCTTGGTTAGAAAAGCCTGCGAGGAGGGAGGAAGAGGAGTGCTGGTTACAGAGGCTGAAGGACAGAGTCCTGCTGCTACCCACGAGGAACTCTACATCCTGGAGAGACTTGGGCACATTCTGTCCAAGGACCACTGCTGGGAACCCACCTGGACACCCCCATGGGACACAAAATTCATGTTCTTGGCCTCCAACGCCAGCTGCAGACAGGTTGTCTTCCCCCAGGCTTCAGAGACACGGGTGAGAAGCTTCTGGGCTCTCTCTTCATCCTTGCGGTAGCATTCTGTGAACACACCTGGGTGGGCCAGCACCGGGAAGATGAGGCTGAGCTCCGGGGCCAGGCACCCACAGAGTCACCCTTGGGAGCAGGATCAGGACACTGCACCACACAGTGGTGCTCCCTGCACTCCCACCACCAGCCAGGCATGGCCTTCGGAGCATCATGGCCTCGACTGTGAGGATGGGACCCTCATTTATCACTCCCAGACATCTCCTGGGTAAAGCTCGCCAGCCCTGTGGGGTGCAGGAGCAGCTCTGGGGTACAGGAGCAGCTCTGGGATGCAGGAATATCTCTGGGGCACAGGAGCAGCTCTGGGGTGCAGGAGCAGCTCTGGGGTACAAGAGCAGCTCTGGGGTACAGGAGCAGCTCTGGGGTGCAGGAGTAGCTCTGGGGTACAAGAGCAGCTCTGGGGTGCAGGAATATCTCTGGGGCGCAGGAGCAGCTCTGGGGCGCAGGAGCAGCTCTGGGGTGCAGGAATATTTCTGGGGCGCAGGAGCAGCTCTGGGGTGCTGGTGCCCTCCCACTCACCGATGGCCTTGTGCTCGTACTCCTCGGCCAGGGCCAGCATGTCGTCGGTGGTGTCCGTGTCCTCCTCCTCCTTGGCCAGCTCCTTCAGGATTTTGCTGCAGGCCAGTGCAGCTGCCATGCAGTCCTGGCTCTGGCACAGAAGAGGGTAAGGAGAGCATGGACACTCTGTCTGTCAAGTCCCAGAAGTCCTGCCAAGCCCTCCCCAGCTCCCCCAGGAGGGAAGGAGGGTGTCCCAAACAGTTCAGTGCTCAGGATGGACAGCTTGCCATGACAAGGGCTGAGCCAAGCTCCCCTCTGGATAACCCACTGCCATGGGGAACACAGGGACAGCCCTGCCCTCTTTGTGGGATGCCTTGGCTGACGGGACAGTGATTCCCTGGCATGTTCACCATGCCACCAGCCATGCTGCCTCTTGTCCTGGAGGGCTGTTTGTGGGTGGAAGCCTTCTGCACCCCAGCTGCCATGCCCCTGTGTGCTCAGCCCTCTCTCAGCCTGTGCAAGGACTAGCCCACTCTGGCCCAGCACCTCTCCTCTGCCTGTTTTGGCCAGGAAGGGGGAACTGACCTTGTGGTGTGGCTGGGGATGAACACCCTCAGGCTGGCTAGCTGCCTCCTGTTTGGCTGGGGTCAGGCTCAGGACAGCTCTCCCGCTATCCCAAATCCCAGCAGGTGCCACTGTTCCCCTTGGGGCTGGGAGGTTTGGCTCCAAAGCAGCCCCTCGGCCATGAGCAGAGC
Source organism: Origma solitaria (assembly GCA_013397895.1). Classification (NCBI taxonomy): domain Eukaryota; kingdom Metazoa; phylum Chordata; class Aves; order Passeriformes; family Acanthizidae; genus Origma; species Origma solitaria. The sequence continues at coordinate 175,288 of VZRL01002895.1, read as the reverse complement.
TCTGGGCTGTGATACCTGGGCCCAGATGATTTCTGCCAGCTCCTTGCGGTTCTGCACCACGGCCCAGATGAGCAGGTCCCGGATGGGGTCCATGGTGAAGGTCACTCGGCCAGCAGAGCGCTTGTAGAGGGAGCGGAGGCTTGACCCCTGCACCTGCAAGGTGTGCAGTGCTCAGACCTGCTCCCTCAGCACAGAGCCACTCAAACCCCTGGTGCTGCCCCCACCACCCACGGAATGGACTTTGCCCAGACAGAAGGCTGGCCAAGACTGGGCTTTTCCTGGGAATCTCACTTTTTCTAGGGCTGGGAGTTGTGCACTGCCCCACCGGGTCCTGCCCCACCAGCATCACACACCCACACAGCACTACAGGTGTAGGAAGGGGGAGTTTTCCTGGAATGCAGGGCACACGACTTGGGCAGGGCTTTAAGGCACTTCCAGTAGGATCATTGAGCCGACAAGAGGATAGAGACCCAGCTGCAGCCTCAGGACAGCTCCCTGAGCCACTGTCCCCTCCCTGCTGCCACCCTGCCAGCAGGTGACCCCGAGATGCGTACGTTCAGCTTGATGTGTGGGACGGGGATGGAGAGCCGGGGCCGCTCCGTGTGCTTGGGCTTGGGGTAGAGCTGCTGCGTGGAGCAGCCCAGCAGCTCCCGCAGCACCTGGGAGACGTGGTGCATCTGCAGCCTCGGCATTTTGGAGCCGGCTGTGTGCTCTCTCTCCTCCAGCAGCACCTTCTGCAGCTTGCTGTGGAACAGGCAGGATGGTGCCAGGTTGTCGTAGAGGTAAATCAGGGTGTCCCAGGTGACAAACTCCTTGAGACGCACTCCCTGCTCCAGGAACAGCTTCACAAACTCGGGTTTGTTGGAAATCAGGGCAGCTGCCATCACGGGGTGCAGATCTGAGGGCTGGCGGGCCAGAGGCAGAGGTGAGGGGTTCCATGGTCTCAGAGCAGGACCCCACGATGCTCCTCACTTGGGGGGGAGATTTAATCCCTGAGCACGAGGGGTTTCTGGGTGTGAAAGAGCATCTGGGATGCACTAAAACCTGTGAGACATTCCCAGGGGGTTAGAAGAGGGCACTCTTCCCTGGCAGTGGAGCCCTCTGCCCCCTTGGCTGCTGGGCAGAGGGATAAGTAGGGTAGAGACCATCAATCCCAAGTTCATGAATATCACAGAATCACAGGGTGGTTTGGGTTGGAAGCTGATCTCATTCCAACTCCCTGCCAGGGGCCAGCTGACCTTCAGCATTTCCAGGGATGGGGCATATATACTCAAATGTTTCACTTTTGGGTTCCTAGTTCCCACCAGCCCTTCCCAGTCCTATCAAAGGTAGGTGAGTCGGAGGAGCCCAAACTGTTGACTGAAACAGGAAAATCCCTTCCGAGTCCCACAGCCCCATCAGAAGGAACAGACAGCCCTGCTCAGCCTTGGCTTCCCAACAGCACGATCAGGCATGGGATGGCAGAGCCAGCCCCTGCCCCACTCTGTAGTGAGGTTTGAGCAGGGAGGCACCAGGCTGGGTGAGATGAGCTTAGGGACAAATTGCTATTGGAGCAGTGACCACAGGGCAGAGCTGTCAAGAGGTATTTTAGGTTCTTGGTGGGTAGATTGTCTTTAAAAACACTGGTTTTGAACAAAATACCAATTGTCTTTGTGTGTGCTTAGCTCTGCTTTGGGTGTTCAAGAGCATTTTTGAAAAACAGCCTCTCTGTTAATGCGCTGGGAGTTCAGAGCCCAAGAGAAATCCCTTTGAAACTCTGCCCAGGCACAGCCAGGGTGAGAAGTGCCCTCCATATCCGCAGCCCTGACAAGCTGTAAGCCTGACCAGACAAGCAGCTCAGGGACTGTCATACCTTCCAGTCGTGGTCATCTGTGAAGATCTCGCTTCGGGCAATGTCCACCCTGTTCCAGGCCACAGCCAGCTTCAGCTGGTGGTCCCAGTTCTCACGGCCGAAGTGGTCCTGGTTTCGGGATGCTGCATGCAGAGTGCAGGTGTTAGAACAGAGCATCATCAGAAGACACCACGTGGAAGCCTCCTTGGAGTTGTGGCACTTTGGATGATCATCTCTCCCCAGTGAAAGCTTTGGGGACTGCGTTGGTGGCCCCAGAAGTCAAGCAGTGGTAGGAGGTGACTTGACCTCCATCCTGTTCACCTCGTCCCATCCTCCCAGGAAGGGCCCCACCCCTCACCTTTGAAGAGGGCCTGGAGGATGGCCACATCCACGTCCTGCTGGCCATATTTGCCCTCTCTGAAGATGGTCAGGAGCTGCCGGCTCCGCACTATGTCTTGGATCTACAAGGAGAGCCGTGGGCAAGCAATCGGCAGCAGCATCTCCTCCCTGCTGTTTCCCACAGGTCCCTGCACCGTGCAGGGCAATTCCTCCCTCCCCTCTGTCACCTGCATCCCCCAGCACGGTGGGGTGGGTCACAAACACTGCCTCTCTGCCCAAAGGGAGCAGGTGGTGCAGGAGCAGAGCTTGAGCCCTTGAGGTGCCCACCAGGACGATGACGAGTGTGGCTGGGGGCAGATGAGCCTCAAACTTCCCTCTGGGATCCTTGTTGCTCATGGGCCAGGACCCCTGGGACCCCTTTGGTCTCCCAAAGCTCAGAGGAGCCCGCAAGAGACTCACCTTCTTAGTCCACTCCACCAGTTTGCTCTCCGTGAAGAGCTCGTAGGTGTCGTGGAAGAGAATGCTCAGTTTCTTCTGGATCAAGGCGATGGTTATCTTGGCCACGGGCAGGTTGGCCACCTGCGCGATGACATCGGCCACGCGCCCAGAGCCCTCCACGATCACGCAGGGGGTCCCGTTGGTGATGGCATTGTAGATGGTCTGAAGCAGAGTGGGGAGCTTGGTCCCCATCCCACCTGGACACCAGTAGACCCCCTCTGGTGGGTCCCCACTGCTGTCCCCAGCACTGGTGTCAGTGTGGCACCACTGAGAGCAGCACCCTGCAAAGGAGCTGCCCCTCCTCCACCCCCTCCTCCTCTTGGCACCAGCTGTTCCTTACATCCAGAGTCCCGGGGCCTCCTTCCAGCACCACGCACACGATGGGGATCTTGATGGCAACGCCTGCAGGGAAGCAAAATCCAGGGTCACCTTCCCAAAGGGCTGATCCCCCCCATATGGTGTCCTCTGAGCGGTGGGGTGTGAAATGCAAGGTGGGAGCGCTGTCCACGACATGTCAGGCTTCAGGAGAGGGGAGGAAAACCATGCCCAGTGACTGTCTGGCATGGCAGGTCAGACACGTAGCAGGATTTTTGGGGGTGCTCTGTGCAGGGCCAGGAGTTGGACTCGAGGATTCTTATGGGTCACTTCCATCTCAGGGGATTCTGTGATTCTGTGAGCACACGTGTGCATGTGTTATGACAGGAGATCACTTGCACAGTGAGATGTTGACACCTGGAAGCTCCCTTGGGATCTGGCCCTGTGGGAGAAAGGACTCTCCCTGATCAGCTCAGCATCATGAGGTTTGGGCACCCCTTTAGTGATCCCATAAGCCTGGCAGAGAAAGCCTCTTTGATCTGTGTCACTGAGGGACCAGGTCCCACATTTATCACAGCAATCCTCTCAGACCCTGGGCTGGGATCTGCTGGGGAAGCCACAGCCTCTGGCTGGAGCCCAGGATGGACACCGGCCCAGGGGGATAGTCCATCCCTGCCCCAGGCCGGGTTGTGTTGATGCTTTTGAATATTTCTAGGTTTTTTTCTTTTCATATATCTATAACTTGCTGTAGTTCTGTGCTCCTAAGTGCTAAAAATCCTCTGTTCCCAGCACCTTTAGCCAAAACAAGGCTCTCTGAATACAGATTCAAGGACATGTTCGTGCATTAAGGCCCGAAAAATATGTAAACAACTGCGAGATGGGGGAGCAGGCCTGGGGTAGTTAACATCATCACCTAAGGGTGCGATTGGAGAATTAGGAGCCAATATGCTAATGGGACAGAACTTATAAAAGGTGAAGGGCTCGTGACCCAGCGTCCATTTTGGGTGTTGTCCCCGACGGGGGGCTTTGCTTGCCTGAATGTACCTTCGGGGCCTTTGCAGGCCTTGAATAAATTGTCTGCTTTTATACTCCTAATTTGTCTTGGCCTCTGTTTCAGGTAGCCCGGCTTTTAGGCATCAGTGTGCTGCCATTACCTCCTTTCACCTTGGTCTGCTCCGAAATGAACTTCTCCAGCCTGGTCCTCAGGGGGATTTCCACCCCGTACCTGCCGTGGGTCCCATCATCCACCAGGATGAAGTGGGAATGGTTGCTGTCCAGGCACGACAGGCTGCCCTGGTTCTCCTCATCCAGCACGTACTCAGCAGGAAATCCTCCCTGTAAGGTGCAGGAGACACTCTGGGAGGAGCCTGGCAGAGGACAGCCACGGTAACCAGCTCGTGGGGAGAGGAATGGGTCAGCATGTGGTGACAGCCTGGCCAAAGGGTCCCTGTGCCCCGCAGTGCTCATGCCAGCCTTGCCTCATGCTCCACCTGCCCTCACACCCACAAGAGTCTGCCCAGGAGAAGCACAGAGCCTGCTCAAGACACTGGGTAGGGTGGTGGGGCTTCTCAGCGAATACCAGCCTGGGGCCATCGCTGGAAGAGTTCCAGGCCAGGTTGGATGGGGCTCAGAGCAGCCTGGTCTAGTGAAAGGTTCCCTGCCCATGGCAGGGCGTGGAACGAGGTGAGCCTTCAGATTCCTTCCATCCCAAAGCACTCTGAAGTTCTATGCCCATCACTTCTGGCACAGTAGGGTTTTCCAGGGCTGCCACAGTGATACGTAGAAGCTCCTGTTCCCACCACAGTCCTTGGCAGGACTTCCCCAGGCACAGGCAAAGCATTCCTGTCCTGGCTCTGCCTGGCTCACCATGGGGCAGACGAGGCTCTCCCGGTTGTACACGGTCCCCCAGGTGGCAATGCCGATGGTGACGATCTCGCCCTCCTTGTGGCCGCAGCTCAGGACGAAGTCTCGCACTGCCTCTCCCACCTGCTTCATCACACCAGCGTGGGACCCCCCTGTGATGATCCAGGCTCCTGGGGGTCACAGAGGAGCATGGCAAGGGAGAGGCTCTGCCCACCGCGATCTCCCAACCTCCCCTGTATGGCTGTGGGTCCTTGGGGATGCTCCATCCTCCAGAATAAGTCTCTGCCCTGCCCTGGCAGCACAGGCAGTGCCTTTTCAGCACCTCTCTGAGTCCAGCTCCCCCTGAGCCTCTTTGAGCAGGAGCAGCCCACCCCTGGTGGTTCAGGTAGGGACCTCCACGTCTCCTAAAACAGCTCAGCATCGCCAGAACAGCCCAACTTACTGAACCTGGCATGGCCAGGTACAATCCCTCTGCATCCACATGACCTTTAAAAGTCCCTTTCAACACAAACTATTCTATGATTGCGTGACTTTATTATTCTGTTGCCTCTTACCTGTGGTCTGAGCCACCTTGACTAGCCCCTGCCGGAAGATGTTCTTCAGCCTTGGCTTCATGACGAAGTTTTTGGCTCCCCCAGTGACTGAGATGAGCAGGTTGGGTGCATCAAGGCCCCAGTGCTGTGTCATGAGGTGGTAGATGACCCGTGGAGGGGTATCCGAGGAGACACGCACATACTGCAAATAAAGGGATCATACACACATTTGGGGTATAAACAATGGGGTCAGGGCAACAGGACAGCTTCACCACAATTCCTCCTGTCCCACCAAAGAACCAGAGGACACCTTCACCACAATTCCTCCTGTCCCACCAAAGAACCAGAGGCTTCCCAATATCGTTCCACAGCAGAGCCATGCTGCTGCCAATTTAGCTTTTTGTCCACAACCCTATTCCCATTCGCTTCCCCAGGAACAAACACTCCCCAGACAAATCTAAGGATGAGGACAGGGGACAGCCAGTCCTTGAGTCATGAGTCTTGTGGTTTCAGGAAGGGTCTAAGGCTGAGAGAGAGGAGGGGTCCTGTTTCAACCCCTCCACTGCTTGAGTCATTGTTGCCTTTGGGGCAATTCCACCCCTTCCCAATGTCCTCTCATTCAGGAGGGAAACACTCCCGTACCACCTGCCATGGCAGGACCCAGACACTGGCTGCCCCTGTGGGACAAACAGATCACCTTCCCTGTCTTCTGCCCCAGGCCTGTGAAGCGGATATCACCGAAGGCATCCGTTGGCATTTCCTGGATGTGCCTGCTGGCATCCCATTCCTTCCCCAGGAAGATGGGAGGTTTGGCAGCATCGTCCAGATGCTGTTCCCTGAGATAGCCACACTCGCACACGATCCTCCTGGAACACACACCAACACCTTTGTTGAGAGCAGCTAAAACCCGAAAGGCAAACCCAACCTCAGCCCGAGCAGGAGGTGCTATTCTTCTCAGAACAACACAGGCACCCACATCACCCGCCCAGCTGCTCCTCCAGCTCAGAGCTTCTGCAGAAATAAGGGCATGGTTTGGGGGGAAATGAAGGGGGGAAAAAAAATTCCACCAGTAGAGATTTAGGACAGAAATATTTAGGTTGGGAATGACTGCCTGCAAAAGCACTGGAAAGGTTTTTCACTGGGACACACAATCTCAGCCGTGTGGTGATTCACCACACAGTGAAGAACCAGTCAGAAAGGGGTTTGTAAATCCCTGTGACAGAAAGATGGGTTTTTCTAGTGCTGTGGCTTTGTCACCAACCCTCACTTCTGTTCTGGCATGGGAGGGAAGGAGGGATTGCCTCACTTACCCAGAATCTGATGTTTGGGAGCTTTCCACAAAATAGGTGCATTCCTTCTTCCGGATGTGTTCGGGAATCCAGGAGATGAGATTTTCCTGATGGAGCAAGAAAAGCAGCAAGCGGTCAGGGTTTCTGTAAAGGGCCAGAAGTTATGCCAGGGGCCAGACACCGTGGTGATGGGAGCACATCTGGGCGCTTCTTCGGTGTGAAGGATGAAAGCTCCATCACTGTCTGAAGGGACAAAGCCCGGTGTACTCTAGGGAGAGGGGATATGAGTGCTGGCCATGTACCTCAGATGTTTGAAGGTTTTCTGTCTGTCCCTAAAACTAACCTGATCAGTTAATAATGCTCCTGTTAACGAGCCACTCATTAACACAATTTCATCTGTGTGCCCAGCCATCCCCTCTTCCAGCACGTCCTGAACTTGCCTTTTCATTGCTGCCGGTGGGGAAATGCGCCTTCCGCCTGCTCTTTGAGACGCTGCTGCTGCTCTGCTGCAGGTTGGGGACCACCTCAAAGTCGCTCATCGTCCTGGGACGTGTGGCAGGGTCATCTCCTCTCTCGGGGCACACCTTGTTCAGTTCAGAGGGGAGCACCTTGGCGCAGCGGCCACGTGCAGACATGGCTCCTCTGTCTTGTGCTTCTCAGCCTCCTCTCTCCTGTTCCTAGGCTGGGAGGTCCTGGACATCCCCATCCTGAGGGCAGCAGAGGAGAATCAGAGAATCCCAGAATGGTTTGGATTGGGAGGGGCCTTAAAATTCTTCTCATTCCAGCCCCCTGCCAGGGGCAGGGACACCTTCCCTTAGACCAAGGTGCTCCAAGCCCGGTCCAACCTGACCTCCACAGAAAAAGAATGCCTAAGAACTAAAGCCCTGAGGTACCCCATCCACCATTCCCTGGGTGGAGATTGGTCCGTGGGAAACCTGCCATCCCCTCGCCGCAATCCTGACACAGGGGCCACATTTGGGGTCACCAGCCTCGGCACTCACCACACTCCCCAGGGAAGCCCAGCAATGTCCACAAAGTGCCCCCAGCGCTTTCAGCCTGCCAGCCTGTAGCTCTCCTCACCTGCTCTCCACTGCAGGCAGCTGGGATATTTCTGGCAGCAGGGAGAGCAGAAACTAGGTCTCTTGTGTGAGCAGCCTGAGCATGGCCCCGCATGGAAAATCTGGGAATAGGGACATGCTGGCGGCAGAGACCAGGTGCTCCTCTGTGGAGGGGTCCTGTGTCCCCTGCAAAGGTGCCCTGAGAGCCCCGAGGTGCCTCAAGCATGAGCTTGCTGTGAGCAGGGGCTGCAAAACTGCTGAGCGCCCCTGATCACTCACAGTCCCCTCTGCTGAGACAGGAGAGCTGCTGGAGCAAAGGTGGAAATGCTCCTGGGTGTCCCTGGAGCCTGCAGGGGGATGGTGTCCTCTCAGGACAGCTGGGATTAGGTAATGGAGGAAGCACCGGGCTCAGGTGATGCTCTGATCACGCTGTGGGGTCTCTGTTTAAGGAGGATTTTTTCTGCTTTCTTCAAGCCAAATTCTGCATTTCACCCAAGGGTGGGGAGTCCTTGTGGGGACAAGGAGTGCTGAGCAGAAAGGAAAACCTATTTTATCAGCCTCCCTCCTGGGGTCTACACAGCCCCACCGACCTTGGGAGTCAGATTTTGGCAGACTGGCTTTCTGCATCAGCACAACCCCCAGCGGATCTGATTTTTGGAGAAAGAACAGTTGAAATAAGGTCAAATGCACCCTCAGTTCTTGTTCGCGGCCCCACAGGGCAGACAGCCCCGTGGGGGCTTGGGGCATGGCCCCCAGCAGCTCAAAAGCCCATGCAGGAAGGGCTCCCTACAATCCCGGGTCCTCCAACACCTGGAACACCTGTCCTTTAAGGGCTCGGGGACAAGGACAGAGCCTCTCCCGCGGCACACGCTGCCTGTCCCCCCAGCTCGTGGGGGTCAGGCCGTCCCCCTGCCACACGGGGTGGTCCCAGCACCCACCAGAGCGGGGTGCAAGGCTGAGCACCGCCCGTGAGCTGCCCACCCGCTGCCCCTCCGCCTGCCGTACCTGCCCTGCCGCATCCTCCGGCCGCATCGCCGGCGCCGCGCCTGCCACAGCGACTCAGCCCCGCGTCCCTCTCGTCCGCCGGCTCATTTTGTCACCGGAGACACAGGAGAATGGGGCAGAGCTGCCTGCAGAGGGGAGGAGGTGGCGGTCGGCTGGCAGCTCCCCAGCAAATCAGGCTGCAGGAGCGGTCCCTGCCGAGGAGCTGCAGCGCCCGGCGAGTCCCGAGTTTGCTGGAGAGGCTGAGTCACTCTGCACGGACCGCAGTCCCTCTGCCGTCAGCCCCCGGGGGCAAAGCCCCGCACCCGACCCCTCCGGGCAGGGAGCAGGGGCTGCTCGGGGAGGGATGCTGCCGGACAGGAGCGGCAGCCCGGCGGCGCCGATGGGGCTCAGGTGCGGGGCAGGCTTGGCAAATGTGGTGAAAAATCCCTTTCCTAACTGTCAAGCATCCTTTATATTACGAAAGTATATTACCTTCATGTATAAAGGTAATATACATATATGTACTATATATATGTATACATATATTGTACATGTATGTATATACAATATATGCATACCTTTATATATATGTATATCTATATAAAGGTATACATATATTTTATATGTATACCTTTATATACATGTATATATATATAAAGGTATACATATACTTTAGATATATATATACCATATATATATATATACACTATTTATTAGTTAAACCCTGTGATGTAATGAAGCAGTGGAGTTTTACTGAAGACTTTGGTATTGTTCGTGCTGAGGTAAAACAAACAAAAGGACAGCCCGGCCCCGGAGAGAAGGACTTTGCTTTTGGGAGGCTTAGAGCAGTCCCTGAGGGATAAAGAACAGCTTTATCCCTGGGGTGACCAAGGTACCACAGCATCCCAGGCTCTGAGACCCTCCCATGATCGCCTGGTGTCACAGGTCAGTCACTGCAGCCAGAGGCACTCAAGGACACCTGGATCGATAAACGAGCAGAGACAGAGTGGCTTTGCCAAGTGTCACTGTGACTGGAGATGTGTCAGTGTGGCTGTCAGCGCTCAGTCGTGTTGTACCTGAGTGCTTGATGGATGTAAGAACCTCATATAAAACCACATCTGGGTGCCCTGATTTGGCTGGGGCATCTCATGCCCATGAGTAAATATTTGCACTGTAATTCCATGCTTTGCATCCCAACCTGGCACCTTCGTTGGCATGGCCCACATGTGAATTTTTATGGAGGAACCTCATGTCCCACCTCAGGCAACAAAAGCATTTTGAATGGTGCTTCCCACCTCCCAATTCCAGGTACTCTCCTCCTCCTGTTATGCTCTAAATGAACTGGCTTTTCCCGTGGATTTGCAGCTACTTAACTTGCACTTCCGACAACATTCAGTTAACAAACCCAGCATCCATTTTCCCTGGGAAATGCTAAGCAGCAAAGCCGGGCCAGGACAGCAGCCAAGGCAGTGGATGCTGCAGCAGAGATTTGGCTGCTGTGGCTCTGATTTGGGCGCTGTGGCTCATCAGCAGCAGCACACTGGGGAGCCTTGGCAACTGCGGCTTGGAGCGAGCTGAGGGTCCTGCAGCACCAGGCCCAGTCATCCATGTCTTGCTGGAGAAGACAGCTGCGTCCAGAGAGGAGAGAGAGATGGGAAAGGTCTGGAGCACAAGCTTTATAAGGAATGGTTGAGGGAGCTGTGGTGGCTCAGCCTGGAGAAAAAGAGGCTTAGGGGGAACCTTCTGGTTCTCCACAACTCCTGACAGGAGGGGGCAGCCAGGTGGGGTTCAGGGTCTGCTCCCAGGGAACAAGGAACAGGAGGAGAGGAAATGGCCTCAAGATGCACCAGGGGAGGTTTATTCTGGGTATTAGGGGAAAACTCTTCACTGAAAGGCTTGCCAAGCATTAGAACGGGCTGCTCAGGGCAGTGGTGGAGTCACCATCCCTGGGAGTGTTAAAAGAACTGTGGATGTGGCACTCGAGGACATGGTTTAGTGGTGAACACAGTGGTGGTGCTGGGTTGATGGTTGGACTTGATGATCTTAGAGGCCTTTCCTGCCTCAATGATTCCACGATTCTGTGATTTTCTGATGGTAAAACATTGTGGGGCAGTGCTGGGAGACAGGTGGGAGGAGAAAAGCAGCTGGATCTCAAACACAGCCACGTCCTTCAGGTTTGGGGTGAAGATCTATGCCCCATTCATGCCACGCTGGTGCTGGGGAGAGGCCCTAAACCAACAAGCAGAGTCAAAATGCAACTGCAATGGTGTGCTCACCTCCCTTAGCCCCTTTTTGCAACCCAGGGATGTGAGCTAGCATGGACCATCCATGTGATGAGTTCCACTGATTCCTCTGAACGAGAGCAAGCAGCTGAGCTGCTTCTCTGGGAGAACAGATGCCACTAATAAGGCAGTAAATAAATCCATGTGCAACACTTCACAGCTGGGTTGTAATTACCTCTGCACTGCCAAAAGAGCCGACGCCAGAGCTGCACATTAATGACACATTAATGGGAGCGCTCATCCGCTCTCGGCTGGCTGGCTCCCCAGAGACCGGGGCTTTTATTTCATTTTTGCACGTGCCAAAACCACCATGGTCCGGTGGGACTCGCCTGGAGCCAGCACTGGGGTGGTTCTCACTGCTCCTCCTAAAAGCCCAGCAGAAAACCAGCAGGGCTGAGAGCAATTCCCAGCAAGTTAACATCCATTTGCAGCAGTGGGAGGATGGAAGTGGGAGCATGGAGGGCTCTGGCTGCACTCCGAGGCTCTGCCTGCACACATGTCCCATGCCCCAGGTCACATTCAGCCATACTGATGTTTGTGATCCTTTTTCCTGCGAAAGAGCAGCAAAGCTCCTGCCAGCACTGCAGAGCCTCTGCCGGGATCAACCCCTCGCTCCAAGTCTCTCTCAAGCATGACCCCTCTCTGGCTGGAGCTTGATCCTCCCAGAAACCATCATGGTGTTGCCTGTGCCATGCTGTGGGTGCTGCAGGCTGTCCTGTGCTCCCAAGGAGGAAGCTCCCTGCAGAGCATGGGCCATGCCCTTCTCCTCAGTGGGAAGGCATTCCAATGCCCTGGCAAGGGAGGACACGTGCCTGGTCTGCCGGGGGAAGGTGGTCCCTCCTGCCTCTTTCCCCCAGGCCTAAAGACACGGTTTGGGGACCCCCATCTCTGAGCAGTTCCCATGAAGGATGCCTCCTTCCAAGGGATCCATTACAGACAGCCTGGGGCCTCCAACAGGAGGGTGCTGTTCATGGGGAGCTGCTGGGAAGGACCAAAGAGCCACCTCCCCCTTGCCAGGGTTTTCCCACCTACACCTCCTTGAGATTTCCATCTGTCTCCAGGGCAGGAGGCACCGTGAGGTCATGGTCACCCTGAACAGCCTCACCCTGTGCTCAGCTGCCCTGGATGGGGCAGACACAGCCCCCAGCACTCCTGACACCCATGTTTGGGGGCTGTTCCTGGGAAACAAGGTCTGCCAAGGCAGCAGGGAGGGGCGGGCAGGAGCTCAGCCCCAATGCCAGAAGCTCTGCAGACACCTGGGTGTGGAAGGGGAGGGAGCAGGGGGGCAGCAAAGGCCCAGCCCCCTTTGGGACACACTCTTCGGCCACTGCACAGCTTCTGGGGGTGCCCTGGAATGGGGAAGGACTCTGAGCTTCTTCAGAGGAGATCCCATTTTGGAATCTGCTGAGAGTTCCAGGGGACTCTCCTTTTCCTCTTCTCCTTCTGGGTTGCATCCCCACAGGAATAAGCAAAGCAGCACAGAAGCAACCAGGAATGGTCGGCCCCTCTCTTCCACTTTCAACAACCACACTCATCCCTCCACCAGCTCTTCAGCCACATCCCACCCTCTCCCCAAGTTCCCAGAGCCATATCCTTCCCTCTCCCACAGCTCACACTCCCCCAGTCCTGCAGTGATGAGCAAATGGGCAGAAGAAACCAGCAAGGCCCCTCTCAGCATCCCGGTTTTCATTTCAGAGGGGCCATGGAGGCGCCACTTCAAATGGGATCAAGGGGAGGAGGTGCACATGGTCTCTGCTGTAGGGCAGCAGTGATGCAAATCCTTTGCCTCCCTCATTGCTAAGGCACTCAATGACAGATTTCATGAAGGTCAGAGGTTGCATTCTGATTTCAGAGCTAGAAACTGCTGAGATCCATCCCCACTGTTGCCAGTTTCTCTTCTGTTCCCTGGCTCACAGTTGCCCCCTCATGCTCTGCACTGAATCTTGCCCAGGTCTGGCGCTGCCGTCCGGCACGGCACCAATTCCCTTCAAAGTGCTGGACAGCACCACTGGGATCGGAGCGTGTGACAGTTTCCGCTGTCCTACAGCAAGATGTAGGTGCTCCCTCCTGATATTGAAGTCAAGTTTCATCCGACAGGCTCTGGAGTTCTCAGGGTCCTTCCCTGCAGCGCAAATCCATTCCAGAAGCTGCAGCTTCCCTGAAGTTATGCATGTTGCCCAGAAGGTTGGATCTCCAACCCAGCCCCTGTAATGAGCAGGCAGCACAAAGCTCCTCCGCGAGCACACACCGCCCTGCAATCACGCCAAAGACGCAGCCATAAAAATAAAAGCATTTTATTTATTTTTTTATATACCATTACAGAAACATCTGAGTAACATTCTCAACAGGACAGGCAGCTCCAGGGCCCTGGGGACGAGCGCAGGCAGCTGGCTGCAGGGTCTGCCACGCCGTGCTCCTGAGCTAATGCTGCTCCTGGTGCATGATGTCCTGCTCCTAGTCCTCGGCGAGGAGACCTGGCACTCCTGGCGTCAGGGCGTCACCTTCTTGTAGGTAATGTGGAGGTGCTGAGTCATGGGCTGCGTAGTGGTTGCCATTGAGACGGTTTGTTCGAGTTTCCCATCGGAATTGAGCCTGAATTTTCTGGTAATCTAAACCGAGAGTAGGAAAAGAAATAAGGAAATCAGGCAATAAGCAAGGGAAATCCCTTACCTGTGCTTTGCTCCCTTTGCCATCCGCATGCCTGCTGTCAACACATCACCAAGAAAGGATATCCTCACTACAGCAGGAGAATAAACAAGTTTCCTCTCCTTAAGAAAGCAGCCCTCTCCACAATAGCAGCTCCAAGCCCATTATCCATGGAACAAGGCAGGCTCACAGAATTAACTAGGTTGGAAAAGACCATTGAGATCAAGTCCAACCTGTGACCTAACACCACCTTATCAACTAAACCATGGCACTGAGTGCCACATCCAGGCTTTTCTTAAACACCTCCAGGGACAGTGACTCAATTGCCTCCCTGGGCAGCCCATTCCAGTGTCTAACCACACTTTCAGTGAAGACTTCTTTCCTAATATCAAGCCTAAACTTTCCCTGGTGCAACTTAAGACTGTGTCCTCTTGTCCTGTGGCTAGCTGCCTGGGAGAAGAGACCGACCCCACCTGGCTGCACTCTCCTGTCAGGGGGCTGTAGAGAGTGATGAGGTCTCCCCTGAACCTCCTTTTCTCCAGGCTCAACAATCCCAGCTCCCTCAGCTGCTCCTCGCAGGGGGCTTGAGTTCCAGACCCTTCACCAGCCTTGTTTCCCTTCTCTGGACACATCTGAGCACCTCAACATCCTTCCTAAATTGGGGGGCCCAAAACTGCGCACAGCACTCGAGGTGTGACCTCACCAGTGCTCAGTACAGAGGAGGAATCACTTCCTGGTCCTGCTGCCATTCCTGACACCCCTCTCATTCCACACCCTCCTTCACCAGCAAGGGTCTCCCAGACACTCACTAGGACCAGTCCCTGGGCCTGAGCTTCCCCCAGGTGCCAGATGAGCGTGGACCTCCAGCTCCAGAGCTTCCTTCTGTCAGCCAAACCCAGCCATGGAGCCCTCAACTGGGAAGACATCTGCTGGCTTTCTGTGCTTTCCCCGCTCCTCCTGCCAGTGTATCTGCCCACAGTCCAGGCAGTGACTCAAAGAGGACAGTCCCTTTTATTTAAATGGTTGTGGCTAAGAGCTCTGCTCCCCTGCTGACATCCACAGTATCTAATGGCTTTACTTCTGCTATGGAAAGGAGGAAATACAGCTGCTCCTGGGAAGGGGGACACCCAGCAACTGAAAACATGCATCCAAAGGCAGGGGACTTGGGACTTTCCAAAGTTAGGACACTACCTATGTAGGCAAATAACATTTTTGTCTACATCTGCACAAACCTGTGCTCTCCATTGTGCATGGGTCAGTTTTATAGCACATGAAAACCAGGTTGTGTGATCTTGTTCAGCCTTGCTGTCTCTCAGCTGCTGCTCAGCCACGACAGCTTCAGAGGTGACAGCGACACTTCAGCGGTGACCTCAGGACGCCACACTGACTCCAGCAGTGCCACTGTACTCACAGCTGGCTGTACCCCTTCCAGCTGCATCAACAAACCCCTGCTACACACCCAAAAATGTCAAACCCCCCAAAAGGTCAAAGCCCCAAAAGCAGCCAACCAAAGGTGGAGCTGACAGCAAGCGCCCACCCTGCCCTGCAGCCACAGATGGGAAAAGAGCCCAGAGCAAGGTGTGAATGCTCGGAAATGCAAGTGAGCAAGATCTTTAGGCGTTCCTGAAATATCCTCATGAGCCCAAATACTGACCATACCTTAAATGGACACCCTCATATTGCAATCAATCCAGAAAACCAGCATTAATAACTAATCCCACAGCCATAAAAGAGTATTTAGCCAAGACTTTCCTATTCTCTTCCCTAAGGACCTGCTACTGGCCACTGCTGGAGACAGGATTCTGGGACAGTTGGTCTGATCCAGCCCATCAGTTTTTAACCATAATGATCCTTCTGGGTCTCGTAATGTACAAAGTGTCTTCTAAAGGCTCTTACATAAAGAATAAGCCAGGACGCCATGCAGTATTTCCAAGAACTCCTGATGGCATTCTGTAATTAAAGCATGCTAATTAACCTATCTTCTCAACTAGACTCCTTCTGGGGCAAGCAATGCTATGGGAATGGCTCACTCTGGGTGCACTCACCTGCTCTACATGGGGCTTCTTGGCAAAGGAGATCCTGGCTATGGAGTGAGAAGCTATAGACAGCTCTTGTCCATTCACCTCCCCTTCCTCCACCTCCACCAGACCTAAGGAAAAGCAAGGACATACATATTATTAGGCTATAAAGGTTATTTAAGCATGTGACAATTATAATTTTGGCCTTTCAGTACTTAAAAGGGGCTTATAGAAAAGAGGAAGAGGGACTTTTTACACATGCAGATAAGGATAGGACAAGGAGAACAGTTTTAATCTGTAAGAGGAGAAATTTAGGTCAGATTATTAGGAAGAAATTCTTCCCTGTGGGGGTGGTGAGGCCCTGGTACAGCATGCCCAGAGAAGCTGTGGCTGCCCCATCCCTGGAAATATTCAAAGTCAGGTTTGGACAGGGCTTGGAATAACCTGGGATAGTGGAAGGTGTCCCTGCCCATGGCAGGGAGATGGAACGAGAAGGGCTTTAAGGTCCCTTCCAACCCAAACCATTCCATGATCTATTAGGTTTCATAACAGACCATCACACCCTGTGAAGAATGGTTTTATTTTCCCTAGCACTATTGACAACTGCAGCCCCACACAACCTCAGGCATGGAATGCTGCTCAGAAAAATCCAGCCAGACTTATTCACATCGTGTGGGATGAGTATCACAGCACAACTGGCACTCTTCCCTTCAGCACCTGCCATTTCAGATGCAAATTTAACCATGAACTGGCGTTTAACACTTATAGTAATTGAGATGTGGTTCTTTCTCATTCACTCCCCATAAGGTAAGAAGAACCAAGGTGCTACATCCACACACTGGCAGGTTCTCCTAGTTTAGGGACCACTGTGGGTCCAGCGCCGAAGAGCAGCGATTCCAACTGGGAAAATTAATTAAATAAAACTGTGAGAGGTGTGAGAACCTTCTGAAAAAGTGTTGAAATGGCCCAGCAGGGTAAGGACCTCTTCCTTTCCCCAGCATGGCTATCAGGTTTGTACCTGTGTTCTGGGCACTGATGAAGGCCACCTTATTAGTGTCAGGTTTGAGGCGGATGAATCCACATTCACGGTGCATGGGCTTCCTGGTATCCGGATGGAAGGCGTTGAATCTGAGGGGAAATCAGAGCACAAAAGCTGATGTGTTTTGCACTCAAAAAACATTTTTTGGCCTGGTTTCTTTTTATCTAACCACATGAGTGCCTGCAGTTCTCTTTGAAGAGTAAAAGACTGACAACGCTTTACAGTTGAGAGACGTAAACCTCGAAAAATATGGTTACTTTACAGAGGCACAGCTATTTCTTAGAGCTAGAGTTAAGTTTTTAAATTCAAGCTTCAGATTTTCCACAGTCCCTGAGTCTTTCTAAGAACTAGATCAGAAACCCCTCAGGAACACAGATGTTTCACAGATGCTGAAGCCACATTCTGTCTCAAAAACTTCCTTTTCTCAAGTAAGTATCTGGAATTACTGTATCATCTCTATTTAGCTTTTACACCTGGCAAGTTGGTTTTTCCTGTATATTACCCTCTGTAGGCAGCAACAGAGCAGCCATATTTCTCCCATTATGCCCTTCAAAAATATAGAAAGTTCATTCAGCTCAGATTCTTATTTATTCTTCAGGAGGCCTTAAGAACTGTAGGTTTGGTCACCCATAACGTGGGTGATTATCAAAGGAGAAACAAATTTAAATTAGTGCTTGGACTATTCAAGGGATACAAGGACTGTCTTTGAACAGCCACTGCTCCAGGAGCCAAGAAGGCTCAGGGCCTCTCTCCTCCAAGCCTGCTGCCTATTTTCCTGGTGCTTCCCAAAGCCCAACAGCTCACAGCTGTGTAACTCCCTGGCACAAAAAAAAAGGAGGAATAAAATAAAAGGTGACTCAAATCAGCAACTGTTCACAAGCTGGAGAGGGAGGTGCAGCCAGAGCAAGATTGTCAGAGCTTTGCTTCTTTTGGAAACTGGATTAAAGCAGTGACAGGCTGAGCTGGCAGCTCCATCACGCTCCAGGAACACAGGGCATCTCTCACACAGCACTTCCATCTCGTAATTCTCCTTTCCTTGGTTTTCAAAGCAACACACGTTCCAACTCACCCCTCCCAAATGAGCACTGGAGCAGCACTGAGCAATATCCAACTTGCCACTTCTCTCCCTCTGGATTTCTTTTGATTTCTCTTAGAACAATCACTCGCAGCCAAAGCAAGTAGTTAAGCCACCTGCCTCCTGCCCCTTATGGTTTGATAAGCACTAATTTTTCTCAGATTTTCACAGTGGTGAAGATTGAGGACCACAGCTTAAAATGGACAAGCTTGGTAGCCATGCCACAGCTCCTTCATTTATTCTGTCTCTAAGTGGGAGTATCACAAAGAATGCCAATTTATCACAAGTTTTCCAAGGTAAATGGAAGTCAGACCATGCAGTCACATACCACAACATCATCTTTTTTGCTAGGTGAAAATTTGTGTACTTTGCCATTGGAAAAGAAACCCAACCAACAAATCACCCTGGAGCCATGCCTGCTCCAATCCAACAGCAGCTGCCAACACAGACAGACTTACGAGAAGTTGAGCATGGGCTGCCCCACGTGAGAGATGTGCACTTCTTCCAGGTACTGGAAGGGCTTCATTGTAGGGAAGGTGCCGTCTCCTGGCGGGTCCGAGAGCCAGGTGCCCAGCATCCAGGACAGGGGTTCCATCACGGGGTTCAGCTGGGGAGTCTCTGTGGGGCAAGAAGAAAGAAGGAAGAAAGAAAACTCAGGGATCTGTGCTCCGCAGCTTGCTGTAAGCCGCCTCCAGCTGGCTTGGAGGTGAACACAAAACACCACAGAAAGGCTTCAACACCACAGCAATGCTTTTCTTCTGAGCAGTGCCAGCATTAAGGTGGAAGGGGAGATGTGGAACAATGAACAGTCATGGAAAGTGGGTCTGTTGCACACAGAGCACTCTTCCAAGGGTCCATTTCTGACTCCTCTCTGTAGCTTGATCTGAAAGAAAAGCCTCCTCCCATCTACAGGCAAGAAAGATGACTGAAATCTCAGCATAAAGAATAATCATTAAATGATAATGAAATCTCTAATGCTCTGGGCTGATCTTTCTCAAGCACTGAGTACGTACTGTTCCTGTTTGTTTCAGAGGCCAAGGAAATGAGTCCTCACTTTAAAAGAAAATCAGGCTGTGCACACATTCAAGATGAAAGTTTGGCTATAATTTTTTTTAAGAGCTTAACAATGGCCTGAACTTGTACAAAGAGACAAGTAGGAATCATTCAGAAGCTGCTCTGTTTAGGCTCTGGACTAAGAGAAACATTTCAAAAAGACTTGGGATACTTCCCTTTGTCACTGCAGTTATGAAAAAGCAACCAAGGTCTGTTTCACAAAGTTAAAATTTCTTTAATGAATCATTTTACAAAATCACAGAATGAGCTGAGTTGGAATGGACTCACAAAGATCATGAAGTCCAACCCCCAGCCCTGCACAGGACCATCCCAAAGAGTAACACCATGTGCCTGAGAGCATTGTCCAAATGTTTCTTGAACTCTGTCAGGCTTGGTGCTGTGGGAGAGCTTTGATAAACAACAGTTTTGCATTTTACTTTCAGAGGTTGTGACCTCAAAAAAATATATCAGGAAAGTGGAGACAGACAATGTAAAGCCACATGAAGAGCAGTGCAGACCCATTACTAAGGTGTAAGTGGGGAAAGCAAGACATCACCTATGGGATCTTGGGAAAGAGATTGCCACACAAATGTGGTGCCTGCTACTCTAGTAGTAGTCTATTATGCAGACAAATATGACTGAAGTACGCTTAAAGCCTGTCCTCCTCCCCCTCATGGGATAAACGTTTTGTACTGGCAAGGTGGGCGTTCCAGGGGGCTGTTTCCCACTCCTAGTGAGATCGAGAATTGAAGAATAAGCTGCCTGTCTGGCTGGTCTAAAAGGCACACTCGACTGCATGGAGAAATCAGGACCTAACAAGGGTAAGGTTGTGGTCAAAATTTGCTTGGCCAGTCTGAGTTTCACTGTGCTCTTTACAAAATGTCAGGCTGAAACACTGAGCAAGGAGGAAGAACAGACAGTTCACACCTGAAATGCCAAAGAAGAAGGAACAGCAACTTTCCTGAGTAAAAGAGACCACTTGTGGTACTCACTCTCCCACAGATAGCAGGTTTAAAAGCCAGCCCATGTCAGCAAAGTGCTGCTACTTACTCTGCTTTATCCTGAAGTATTTTGCAAAGGAAACACCATGAGGAAACATGAGAGCTCACTAGGAAATCAGTGATAAAAGTCTAAAGCATCAGAAGCAGGATCTGCAGAATATCCTGCCAGCCTGTGCCTTCCTCAGCAGCTTACCCAGGACTTGGAAAGGGGCTCCCACAATCTGTACAACAGCATCAGTGTACCAGACAGTATTTCCTTGTACTCACCTTCCCAATTCCATGAGGAGAGCACACAGTTCTGTGGGTAAGGAGTGTACTGCTCCTCCCTCCGACTGGTGTTTGCTTTTCACTCCTTACTGCATTGCTTTCCAAGCTTTTTGCAGGCTCATCTCCCACAGAGGAAGTGAAAAGCAAAGCTCTGGAAAAGCTGCAGGAGCCTGCAGCCTGGGCTGCTGCTGCCCTCTCCTGGGTCAGCATCCCAGGAGCAGGATGCTTTCTGTCACCACACTGCTTTCATACGGCACTTCCTTTTCTTCTGCTTGCATTTCAGGGAAAAGCATCAAAACAACAGAAAGGAATGGCTTTACCCATTGCCACTCTTTAGGCTTGGTTATAAAGCAAGAGAAGCTGACTGATTGTTTCCAGCACCCCCAGCCTGACCTCACTGCCTTGCTGTGCTGCGTCCAGCCCGCCTGGAGGTGCCTGACCCAGCGAGCTTGTCTCACTTCCAAAGAGCTGGAATTCCTGCCAGCCGAGAAGTGAAGATGCAACTGTACATCCTGAAGTCTCTGGCATTACTTTTCCTAACTACCTAGATGGCAGCAAAGCCAATGAGTTCTTTAGTTCTCATGTGGCTTGGAAAAGTCGAGAGCAGCAGAAGTGAATAGGGAGCAGGGACTCAGTGAAGTGCAGGGGAGTACAGACATCCTGATCTCATCCCATGCAGTGCTCTTCATGCCTTCAGTGTTGGTCTCTGACTGGTGGACTAAGCCTTTTCACCTTCCTGGCAGCCTTCTGTGCTGGAAGGCTGAGCTGGGAGAGTGGAAAAGCAAGAAGGGAGGCAGACAGGAGAGAGTCTGATTGAATCCAACTGAAAAAAAAGTAGCTATTTGAAAAGAAATTTGCTTTTTTATGTCATGCTTGGGGCAGGTAAATGCAAGACTAGTGTAGCAACACAAAAGTTCTTTGCTGAGCTGCTTTGTTTCACATTTCAGGTTTATAGATGCAGTCACTGTCAAGAGAAACTCATCTGACACTGAAGAAGGACCCTGTACAACCCTTTATAAAGGTCTAAACTCCCGGCACATCATTTTTACAAAAAAACCTACTAATGTGCTTAAAAAGTAAGTGTGTGATGATATCAACAATACAAATGACAGCTGAGAATTTGCAGCACAAGAGACCCTGGTCACCCTTCTGCATGCTTAAAGTTTCACACTCAGATGGTGTCCTCTAAAAGATGATTCTCTTGCAATCATATGCACAGTTCCTCTTTTACCTAGTAACAGGGAAGGTCTCTGTGCATCCTCTTTCTTAACAAGGACATTCCTGGAGTCACCTTCCCCTACCAGATGACACACTTTCTGGAAGCTATGAGGGATCTAGCACCTCCAAGACCCCGTTCCTCTACAACCTGGTCCAGTGGAAGGTGTCCCTGAACATCGCAGGGGCTTGGAAAGAGATGAGGTTTAAGGTCCTTTCAACCCAAACCATCCTGTGGTTCTACAAAATCTCACTGAAACCAGCCATGACACTCAGGAGTTGTAACAGTTTGGAAGACAAAACCACACACCCATAAGCAACCTGATCACCTTGATTTCTTTCCTTCAGGAAGCCATTCAGGCCACAGCTGCCGTGCCCAGGCCCTGAGCACATAGGTCAGCTCCATTTCACCACCTGACCCCAAACTCACAGATAAACTGTTTCTACATCTTTTCCATTCCCAGAGGGTTTACAAGTCAAATCCCACCCTGCACTGTAACAGACTGGAACCGGCTGTCCAGGCTTTGCAACAGGAGATTCTGTGTTCTCCCTGCCATGAGACAAACCAGACACAGCAGCTGGACAGCCCCCTCAGGCCATGTCTACACAGCCGGCGTGGCTCTTAAGTGGGAACCCTGGCACAGAAAGCTACGCTGGCACAAATTCCTACACAGCTTTATCAGCAAAGATACGGTGAGCAGCCAGCTGGTTGTTAACGAGGCAGATAACCTATTTCCTTGAGCTGGGGAACAACCATTTCCTGCAGAAAACTTGAGGAAAAAAATATGCAAATAACAATAAGAAAAAAACAAACCAACCAAGCAAAAAAAAATCAAACCAAAAAAACCCAACCCAAAAAAAATCCACAAAAAACCCAAAACACCCAAACCACAAATGCCAAAAAAACCCACCAAAAAAACCTCAAAAGTATCCCCAGAGTCCTCAAAGTGCGAGGTCCGCAGCATCAACTGCATCTCCCCGCAGTTTTTCCCTCAGCTCAGCTGCTCACTGGGTTTAAATCATCATCCTTATCATCAAGGTTCTGATAAAACCTTTTCCTGATATCTCACCTAAACCTCCCGAACTCAGATTCATGCCATGTTCTGTCACTGGTCATGAGTGTGAAGAGATCGGTACCTGCCCCTCCACTTCCCCACATGAGGATGCTGAAGAGCACAGTAAGGCCTCTCCTCAGACTCTCCCAGCTGAACGAACCAAGTGCCCTCAGCCTCTCCTCATAAGGCCTCTCCAGACCTTTCCCCATCCTCACACAGCCTCCTTTGGATGCTCTCCAATAGCTTAATGTCATTCTTATACTGTGGTGCCCAAACCTGCCCCCAGGACTCGAGGTGAGGCTGCCCCAGTGCAGAGCAGAGCAGGACAATGCTGTCCCTGGCCCATGGGGCAGGGCCTTATGCCCCCAGGACATGGCTGTCCCTCCTGGCTGCCAGGGTACTGCAGACTCACATGAAACTTGCCATGGGCCAGGAGCCCCAGGTCCCTTCCCACAGCTGCTCTGCAGCCTCTCCTTCCCCAGTCCATGCACACAGCCAGGGCTGCCCCATCCCAGGTGCAGAATCGGCACTTGCCCTTGTTAAACCCCACACTGTTGGTGATTGCCTATCTCTGACTTGTCGAGGTCTCTCTGCAGGGCCTCTCTGCCCCGAGGCAGTTGACAGCTCCTCCCAGTTTAGTGATGTTGGCAAACTCACCTAGTATCCCTTCAAGCCCTGTGTACGAGTTGTTAACAAGGATGTTGAAGAGAACTGGGGGGAGGATGGGGCCCTGTGGAACCCCACCAGTGACTGGTGACACACTCACTGTCACCCAGTGTGCCCAACCTGCGAGCCAGCTGCTCACCCATCACGTAACACAGTTATCCAGCTGTGGGCTGGACAGTTTGTCCAGAAGGATTCTGTAAGAGACAGTCTCAAAAGCATTGCTGAAGTCCAAAAAGATTCCACCTCCTGGCTTTCCCGGATCAACCAGGTGGGTTACCCTGTCATAGAAGGAAATCTGGTTCAACAAGCAGGACTTGCCCTCATGAAGCTGTGCTGGCTGTGACTGATGCCTGTGCTGTCCTCTCGGTGTTTTTCAATACTTCCCAGAATAATCTTTGCCATGTTTCTCCAGGCACTGAATTGAGACTGACAGGCCTGTTGTCTCTAGAGTCCTCCTTCTTGAAAATCAGACCACACTCATCAGCTTCCACTCAGCTGGAACCTGTCCGAACTCCCAAGACGGCTCAAAAATCAACCATTGAGAGAGGCATTGCAATGACATCAGCAGCTCCTTGAGGATTTTTGGATTAATCTCATCAGTCCCTACAGATTTGTAGGGATCCAGCTGAAGTAGCAGATCCCGCAGAACTTCTAGGTCAGGTGGGAGCTGATCGCTCTCAGTCATGGTCCTCCAGCTCATGGCACTGACACCTATCATCCATGTTGAAGACAGAGGCAAGGAAAGCATAAAACACCTTTGCCCTGTCTGTGAGGTGACTACCCTCATCCTGGAATGGGCCAACGTTATATCTCAACTGCTTTTTGCCATTTATATATTTGAAAAAAAAAAAAAATACTGTTCTCTGCAGTTCTGGCAGCTTCAACTCCAACTGAGCTTTGCCTGTATGAATTTTCTCCAAACAGTGCAGTGCAGCATCTCTGTGTTCTTCCCACGTCACTTGACCTTGCTTCCACTGGGCACACACCTTCCTTTTCCATCTTATTTTCAAGAGAAGATCCCAGTTCAGCCAAGCCAGCCTTCTGCCTCGCCTGCTTGACTTCTGACATTTAGGAATTGCTGTTCCTGTGCCCTTAGGAAACGATGCTTGAAAACTGACCAGCACTGATGGACCCCACACTTTCCCAGGGGACTTTACCCAATAATTTCCTGAGCAGACTGAGGTCTGCTCTTCTCATGGCCAGAGCTGAGGTTTTCTAGCACTCTTCCTCCTGTCACCAGAGATTTTAAACTTGATGACAGCGTGGCTGCAGTGACCAAGAGAGCCCCAATGTTCACTTTGCTCACAAAATCCTCTCTGTTGACAAGCAGAAGATCAAGAAGATCATCTTTCCAAGTCAGCTCCTTAGGTCCTATTCCAGAGAGTTGTCATGCAGATGTTTTAGGAACCTTCTGGCCCAGACTGTACCAGCTGTGTGATGTTCCCAGTTAGCTCCTGGCAGGTTGAAGTCCCCCATAAGGACAAGGGCAATTGACTTGGAACCATCCCTTAGTTCCTCAAAGCATAATTTGTCAGTGCCATTGTCCTGGCTGGGAGGTCCAGAGTAAACTCCCACAGTGACATCTGCGTTATTTGTCTGCCCCTTCATCCTTACCCAAAGGCTCTCAACTGTGCCGCTGCCAACTGCGAGCTCCAGACATTCCAACCCTTCTTTCACATACAATGCCACCCCTCTGCCCCTCCTGCCCTGCCTATCCCTCCTGAAGAGCCTGGAACTGTCCATCAGGGCACTCCAGTCGCAGGACTCATCCCACCAGGTTTCACTTATGCCAACGATGTCTGAGCTTTGGGGCTGGGCCAAAGGTTTACAGGTTCCTCACGCTGATTGCATTAATGCAGAAACATTTCAGTGTGGTACATTGTAGCCAACATGTGGTAAAACAGATTGAGGCATCCCATTAGTGCTCCTTTACTCAAGTTTTGGCACTCCATCCCATTGCTCATCACTGGTGACCCTGGCTTTGTCCCTTTCCCCTTTCCAAGCTAGTTTAAGGCCCTATCAACAAGGCCTGTCAGCTCCTGCACTAGAATTCTTTTTCCCCTGAGAAAGAAGCATCTCATCAGGTGTCACTAGACCAGCTGTTGAACAGATCATCCCATCCCTGCTGCAAAAGCTGGGAACGTGGTTATAATCACAAATTTTCATGTTATAGACTCAGTAATTAATTTCATAGCCAAGTACCAAGGTGGTATTGCCTCTGCGGTAAATGCTCCAGTGCCTCTAGTCACTGCCAGAGTTACAAAATACAGAGAAAACATTTTTCAAATTACACTCTATTATGAGAAACCAAACACCCTACCTGAGCTCAGTCTGACTTTCTCTCGAATTTTCCTTAGTTTGCTGTTTTATTGCTTCCTAGCTGCGAGCTGGGTTTTTGTTGTGAGTCATTGCCAACTCGCTGCAGAATTAAATGCTTAATGCACAAACTCTATAGACTATTAGGCAAAAAAACCTGGAAAGAACAAGACCATCGCACTGAAAAAAAAAAACCAACAGCAGTGCAAAAAGTCTTGTTTCCTCCCTTCCAACTGCCTTTCTCTCCAAGGGGGAGGTCAAAGAGCCACCTTCCTCAACCAGAGTTTTGTGCTTGCAGAGCACAAAACAGTTCACCTTCCACCCGAGTGCTCAGGCCACAGTGAAGTCTCACCCAGCCTCTCTCAAGATACCTTTTGCCATGGATTCAGCCCCACTCTTAACCTATGCACACACATTCCTACTTCTTATCTCACTCTCAGTCTACTTTATAGCTCCCTTGCTCTTTGTAACACCTACCCTATGGACCAGCTTTCTACCCTGGCCGCTCCCATCCCAGCCAGGGCACCAAAAAAATCACAAGCAGCACCTGCTGTCTCAGAATAAAAGCAGTTTTTTTCCCAAAAATCTATCTCCAAGTTAACATGCAGCTGCCAGGCTAGCAGTGCCTGACCTGGTAGAGGCAACTGCCCTGACAGCACATCTCTGTGACCCAGCAGACACATTTCATTTTCAAGCTGAACTGGACAGGGGCCTGTTGCTGGTGCAGTCCTTCTCAGGTGAAAGCACAGCACCTCCACCATTGCCAATGAGGAACGGGATTTTTCTGTTCATTTTCTGCAACATGAATGAAAACCTGTCGCCACCTCGATGGGAAACACCACTTCAGGCCCCACAGACCAGGCATCAGGACTCCACCTCAGCACAAAACCACATATTAAATGTTCCAAGTCCTTCTGTTTGCGCCCAAAGTTCACCAACTATGCTTCATTTGCATGTAAGAAGTACAGTAAATGACCCCATTTCTACACCGGTTTTACACAAATACTCAAAGACAAATCCATGACTGAAGGAATTATGATTTCGCACAGATTCCTAGCAGAGTTCTAACAATTTTTCACATGAGCTCATTTTGCAAACTCTCCTGCCTTTAATATGACCTTCATGAAAACAGACATGCAGCATGGAAGAGGCTCCTCATATGCCCAAGCAGCCGAATTCTAAGGGCTTTACCTCTCTGATGAACACAGAAACTCGAATCCCATGGAATCCTACCTGTGTTTGCTCCATGCCCAGCCATATTTGCAGATATTTTGCTATTTGCTCTGCCACCAGCCCCCTCGGCCCCCAGAAAGTGCTTTGCGCAGGGTGGTAAGATGGCTATGAGGGAAGTGATCTCATGTTTGGGTGAGACACTGGTCCTGCTGCCTGCTGGGAGATGTAGTTTTATAACCAGTCCAAACTGGGGCATGGTAAGAAGAGGTGATGCTGTGGAAGGAGCAGCAGGGATGTCCTGCCTGAGCGAGAACGCCTGATGCAGCAGAGCTGTGAGAGCTTCATGCAGAACACGATGGTCAGACAGCACTTGGGACAGTGCTGTGAGAACAGCCATGCCTTCCCCAGGACACATCCCTGGTCGCTTGCTGGCTCTCCCTAATTTCTCCCAGTGCATTCTGCTGTCCTCCTGAAGCTACATCTAAGCTGGTGCACTGTGCCTAACCACGCTCCTCCGCCAGCAGCATGCCTCAGCCCTCGGTCCACGGACCTCAGAAGTAGCCTGTGAAATGGAAGGAAACATCTCCCTACCAAACAAGTGACTCAATTCAAAGTTTAGATGGAAAAGGCCACCACGGCAGCTGTGCAGGAGACAGTAGGGGCTTCTCCTAACCAATGAGTCGATCCCCCAGGTGAGACAGGTTGGGGAACACCGCCCGAGCACATTGTGACAGCTGCAGGTGGGAGCCACCGGCCCAGCCTGAGTCAGCCGGCCCCAAGCGTGGCTGGCAGGCACTGCTGTGCAGAAATCCTGAAATCCTGCAGGAACCTGCTCTTCCCAGCCGGCTGCAGCTTGGATACAGCCAGCAGAAATTTATTTGTCTCATTAGAGGAAAATATGTGAGAACTAGCACCGAAATGAAGTTCTGCTTAGTGGGCGTGGGCCTAAAGCTGGTTTTTGGTGCTTGGGATTTTGTGGAAACGGCTGAACGTCAGGGATGCAGACAGGTAACAACCTGCACTGGCAGTCCAGTCAGGTACTTATACGCAAGGAACTGCCTTCAGCAGAAAAAAAAATATGCAGGCTCAGGTTCACAGCTAAAACCATCACCTCAACCGCACATCAGATGACTTGGGACAGCTGAGACGGAGCTACTAACAAACACTATCGTTATTATTAACCTAATGTGCTACCCGACTGTATTTTTATGAATATGAAAAGCCTTTCTTAACTCAGCTTTGTATTAAAGTAAAACTCAGTGTCTGGGCATGAACCAGTCTCTGCCTGGCAGCAGCTGGCTGCACTTCATCAGCTATTTTCACTGCCATTAACTATTACTATGAACACACAAAAAATAGTCCAAAACAGCAGAGCACCAAGATTAAGCTAAAAAATAAACGAAAATTTTTAAAAAGCCAGCCAGCCACCAACAAATCCTTTAAAAAAGTTCCCAGCCAAAGGGTTCTACATAAACTTCCCATCACACCAAGCTACAATTGCCAAAATGGTTCATTTTCACACACTGATCTCCAGTTTTGTTGATAAAAGATGGCAGAATGCATAATGAATTGGTCAATTCGTTAAGAAAAATAACTTTTTCCCCTACAAAATAGAATATGTAACCCATGTATCTTATGAGCATCTTTTAGAAGAGCACAAAATTTTCACTTCTCAAGATGTATGTACAAAGATATTAATTTTGGGCAAAGGGAGAAAAATCATAGTGCTTACAAGAATAAAGAAAAACATCCTCTTTCTGCAATTAGTATCTCAGTGAAGATATTCCAACAAAGCTAGACATCCTTTTTAATATATATAAATATAAATAACTTTCATATACATGTGTATATATGTATGTGTATATATACATATATAAACAACTATGGAACCCTAAAATTGTATTTTTTTCTTTAGTTTGATACCTAGACAATACAAAAAAGAGACCAGAAGGTACAAACAAGACTATGCTGATTTCCAAGAGGAAAACTTTTTCCCCTCTACACAAATCAAAGTGTGAGTTTTCCCATACTTGCGAAAATTAGATACATATGGGAAAAGCAGTGCTGGGTATAGACCTTCCTGAATTTATAAGTTTTGTTAGGATCTACTTTCCTCTTTCAGTGAGGAAGTTGGCCATGCTGCAACAGCCTGGAGAATGTGCCTGTCTATGTCAGCATCACCTTTCTGACTGTGTCCAACAGCTCCAGAAGAAACCATGAAGTTTTTCTCCTAAAGGAAAGGGAAGACACCCATTGAGAGACACCCAACCCTCCATGGGTGATGATTTCTCCAAGCAAGCCCCATGTCACAAATCCTTCCCAAGGCAACCCAATGTTTTCTCAGCAGCCACACACACCACCATCAGATGCTCCAAAACCCTTGCCCTGAAATGCACATTGCAACCACAGCCACTGTGAACAAATTGTATGTTAAAAGACACTTTTTCTGGCAAGAAGAAAGGTTATGGCCCAATTTGACTTCTATGTAACAAACTTTTCACATGACCTCATCTCTCACTGAGTTCCCCTATGCTTTCAGGTGATTATTTTTGTAAGTGATAGAGAAGCATTCTTCGTCACTCCCTGCTTTATTATCTGTTTCCAGACTTCTTCTGCCTTCTGAAGGGCTGCTCATTAACACACCAAAAAAAAAAATCACAGGCATGCTCCAAAGGAAGAAGGAAAATCCTAACAGGAGCCACTGAGTCACAAACAAGTTAAAATAATTCAGAAAGAAAAGAAAATAAATTCATCAAGAGAGTTGCCTGCAGCACCGTGACCTAACTTCCCATTCCACATCTTGGAAAGTTTAAGGGTGTAAGAATTAACTTGTGTGCCCACGAAGTGAATTCTTTAATCTGTATCCATTGGTCTAATACAAGCTGCTACTTCTCCTTCCCAAAATGTTCCTTTCTCGTACCTTTTCCCCATCACACCTTTACAGCCTCCAACTTAAACAGCCCCTAAGAAAACAGGGAATTCCACCTCAGTGCAGCACCCCTGGGAATACTGACCACAGTCCTGGGATATCGGGCCATTCAAGTAAGGGAAACTGTTCCGCCTCATCTCATCCAGCTTCTCTTTCAGCTTCCTGACTTGGCTGTCAGAGCGGCTGATCCTCTGCCTCAGAAGTCTCAGCTCTCCATTCTTCTTCTCCACCTGCTCCCGCAAGCAGCACACCTGGCTTTTGCTCTGCCGGGAGGAGAAGCAGTACGAGTGGAGGGAGTCAATGAGTTTGCAGGCCCCCGAGGCCGACATGATCACCTCGTTGATGGACATGGGGTTGGCGTCCGTGTCACCCTTCCGCCCCACCACGGCCTCGGTGGCGGGCCGAGGGGTCAGGTCTGCCGGGGACGCTGACAGACCCTGGGAGGGTTTCTGAGGGGTCGCGGTGAGGGATGATGTCGCGGAGACTTCTGCGACGGCCTTATCGTGTCCCAAAAGGCGGCTGCTGCAGCTCGGTTCCACATCTCTCTTTGGTCTTTTCCTTTCTAGCTGCTCTTTGGGAAGAGATGGCCTCTCCCTGGCGTGCTTGGAGGAAAAGCTGTACGAGTGGAGAGAGCCGATGAACTTGCAAGCACCAGAGGCAGGAGGGGTGAAGTCGTCCACCGACACGCCGCTTCTGTCTGCTACCCAGCTCCCTGCCCAGCTGCCCCGGGCACAGTCCTCCACAGGAGACCTCTCAGCCTTTTTCTGCGCTCCAGGCTTTGCACCCAAATTAACCCCTAACGTCCTTCTCCGAGGGCCGTCCAGCTGGGTGTGGAGGGCCTCTATCTCCTCGGACATCGATCCCATTTCCTCTTGCAGAGTGGCCTCCTCCATCTCTTTTGTCCCTTGCATCACCATGAAGTCCTGGCCAGAAGACGGGGCCCTCTGTGCTACCTCACCGCCTCCTTCCCGCGGGGCCTCCCCATCCCGCACCAGCACCCGCCTGGCTATTTTCCTTCGGCTCCTGACATAATCCAGCTTGTCGTGTTTCTTCTCCACGAGCTGGAAGATGGTAGGGACAGCAGTGGGCTTCAGCAACCGGTGCTGGTCTTCCAGCCGCTTGGAGAAACTGTCTTTGGTGAAGTGCTCACTGCAAAGAAAGGAATACTTGGTGGGAGTCCAGTTGTCTCTCTGAACAGCTTTCAGCCACTGAATCAAGCGCTTTGAATCCTTCAGAGGGAATCTAAAGGAACAGATGAAAAAATAAGCTACGTTTTGGAAATCAGAAGGGTTGGTACTTTTAGAATCACAGAACCCATAGAATCGTAGAATTGTTGTGGCTGGAAAAGAGCTTTAAGATGACCAAGTCCAAGGCGATGGTTAGGCTTAGGAGATTCTGGTGAAAGTTGTGTTTTGATAATTTACGCTCATTTACAAATTAAATTGCAGTCATTTAAGAATTATTTCCCTTTGGGCTGAAAAATTTGATATTCACTTGCTGTGTCAACAGCTTCACGAAAAGCGCAAGACTAAAAGGTGCTGTTTGCATTTTCATCGGCAATCAACCCATTATTCCTCTCACCAGCCCCACGAGGAACCTCCTGTCCAAAAGGAAAGGGAATGTGACCACCACCAAAACACCCAAGCTCAGCCAACACGCCGCCCAGCGCTGCCTCCGTAACCCTGCTTAATAACATTTAATTAGGTGTAGAAATGCCCGGAGGGGAAGAAAGCCCCTGAGTAGGGCAGCCAGCTTCCGCTGCCAATGGGACTCCCGCGATAGAGACGCTCCCCGGGCACTCACCTCCGGCAGCATCCCCAGCGAGGGATGAGGCAGAGGACGGGCCGGGGGCTCAGGCTGCGGGAGGGTCGGGGGGACAGGCAGCGAGGGCCCAGGCCCCGCGGCGAGGGGCGCTCCCGCTGCCCGGCCGGGGCTGGAGGCTCCGGGACCCCGAGCCCGTTTCCCCTAAGGGAAACAAAGGGCAGCCGCTGCCGCGGGGGCCCGGCGGGGGGAGCGGGACCGGGACGCGGGCGGCCCGGCCACGGCACTTGCGGCGGGCCGGGC
>VZRL01002895.1:117049-142930 GCA_013397895.1 Origma solitaria | reverse complement strand
GGCTGCTCGCGGTCCCCGGCTCCCCGGTGCGGCCTCCCCGACGGGCGGCGGGGAAGGCTCCGCTCCCCGCCTTGGGCACGGCCCTGGGAGCCGCGGCCCTGCGGGGCCCGGCCGCCCCTCGGCAGGGCGAAGGGGAAGGCGGTGGCTCCGTGGCTGCCGGGGTGGGCCGACACAGGCCGGAGCCGGGCGGCGAGTCCCTGCTGCACTCCCCAGCCTCGCTGCTGGCGTCGTTCCTCGAAAGCTCGGAGCTGTGCCGCTGGGTCGGGGCTGCCCGGCAGTAGAACCGGAGCGGGGAGCGGTGACAGCTGTGCCCCGCTCCCCAGGAGGGCTCGAGGGGCGAGAAGGCAGCCTGGGGGTAAGAGGGTGACTTTCGAGGGGTGAGAAAGCGTCGTCGAGGGGTAAGAAGGCGCCTCGGCCACTCATCACCCTCACTAAGGGCGCCAGCAAAGCTGGTTGTGGTAGAAATTTTGGGTTCGTGCAGGTAAAAGTAGAAGTAAGTGTTTGGCTCTCGTGTTGGGACCCGCTTCCCTCCAGCCTTAGCGTGGTAGCAGCTTCCACCGCCCTCCGCAGAGATAAGTGTTGTTCCATAATAACAAACGCTTCCCTGTGCGCCGTGGGCTCCTCCTCCGCATCGCCGAGCACGGGTGTGCCGGGGATCCGTGCCTCCCGTCCTTCCCAAGGGCAGTCCTGGCTTGTGTTGGCCGTCGTGCCGCTGTCGGTGTCAGCGTGGTCCGGCTGAGAGCGTCCCGGCTCTGCCGGGGCATCCTCGCATCCAGTGTCACACCTGGGAACTGGACGCGTTCCCTTAAGTGAACCTGCACCCCCTGATCCGGGAGATGTGTTTGCTTCCCCTTGGTGTGAGCTGTACAAGGGCAGGAAAACTTCTCTGTGGTGGGTGGTGGGGCTGGATCTCTTCCGTGAGAGGAGGAGGAGGAGAATCTCTGGGCTGAAGCCCCTTTGTGTCCAGCCGTGCTCCCGAGATGGTCGTGGACCTGACAGCAGAACTTGGAACTGTCTGCTCCAGGCCTCCAAAAAAGCACCACACTTCAGCAGACTAACTTTCCGCTCTGTCTGTCTGTCTCTTAATTCCTTGTTGGTCCTCATAATCAGAATTTGTGTAATTTGAAAGAGCTTAGGAGAAAGAAAAAGATTTAATCTTTCTTCTGCAAAGGGCAGAAGTAAGGGTTTGAGCAGCTTGGTGTTTTCCAGCAATGCATTTTACTAAAGTACTAAATTTACCTTCTCTTCTTGACTCTGTTTGAAATGTTCCACACCCAGTTGCATTCCTCCTTTCCCATTGCCTTGGGTGAGGTAGCTGTATCAGCTAAAGGAGAGATCATCCTCCTCATTTCTGATTCTTTTGTGGTGGCCTTAGTTGGGGGCTAAAGAGTTTGGGGAGGTGTGAGAGCCAGGCCTTTCCAGAGCACAGAGAAGCCCCAGGACCCGTTTGGGAAGGGAGATATGGGAAAGCCTGGTTTTCCTTCAGTGTCACACTCCAAAGCTTGGCTTCACTATTTCATCTGAGAAATTTTTCAGCAGGCAGACTGTGACCAAGGTGGTTGGTGCTGGGAAAATCACCTATCTGTGTTTCTGTTTTAGTCACTCAAGCCTTCACGTGTTGTTACTTGTTTCCCAAAGTTGATGGGGAAGCAAAGGGCTGTGGTATGGGAGATGAAGTTATCGTCTGTCACAGGTCTGGCCTCCAGCACATTTGCAAACTGACAGCAGCACTCAGGGGCTGCTCCCAGTGCCTGGCTGTGCCTCTGGGTGTGTTTGTAACAAGCTGGGATAATGTTTTTATCTTGAGCGTTTCATTGTGCTGATTAAGAATATAAGAAGGGAGGAAAAATTTCACTTTCTGCCCTAATACCGTGTATTTAGAGAATTGTTCTTGTGTCAAGATGATAGAGCACATCTCCTGTGAGGAAAGGCTGGGAGAGCTAGGGGTGTTCAGCCTAGAGAAGAGAAGGCTCTGGGGAAACCTGAGAGCCCCTTCCAGTGCCTGAAGGAACTCCAGGAGAGCTGGACAGGGACTGGGGACAAGGGCCTGGAGTGACAGGACAAGGGGCAATGGCTTCCCACTGCCAGAGGGCAGGGTTAGATGGGATATTGGAGGAAATTCTTCCCTGTGCTGGTGGTGAGGCCCTGGCACAGGTGCCCAGAGAAGCTGTGGCTGCCCCTGCGTCCCTGGAAGTGTCCAAGGCCAGGTTGGATGGGGCTTTGAGCACCCTGGTGTAATGGAAGGTGTCCCTGCCCATGGCAGGGGGTGGAATGAGATGAGCTTTAAGGGCCTTTCCCACCCAAACCATTCTGTGACTGTTGTGGTGTGTAGAAAGTTTTCCCTTTTCTGCTGAGGCTTTCTGGGATGAGGCGTTCTGCAGATCCCATGGAAGGTGTGCTCATGGGGCAGCAATCCCACCAGCCTCCCATCATTACCAGTGTACCAAGGCTCCTGGAAAGCAAGGCTGCCTTTCTCAGGGTGCGCTGTGCAGGGCTGACAGTCTGCTTTTTAACTATAAATCCATGTGAAGTTGAACTGTTGTGTTTGATGTGCAGAGACTGCACATCCTTCTCTGCGGAAACTGCTGCTCCACTGTCCTGGATGCTCAGAGGTCGGTAATTAAAATAGACCGAGGGCTTTCTGAAGGTGAAGTTTTGGAGCACTGCCTGAGAAATGTGCTGATCTCACCCAGCTTCTGCAGCTCGGAGAGAAGCAGCTTCAAACAGGATTTCTGCTTGGTGAATTTCCAGATGTATTTCTCTTCTTCATTTCTGGCTGTAAGAAGGAGAGAAAGGCTCCTGTGCAGGCTGTGACAGTCTTTGTGCCCTGCCTGAATTGTTTGGGTCCCACTGGCTTCTATTTAGCCCATCGGTAATAGCACAGTAGATGGACTTTGGAAAAGAGCTGGAGCATATGAAGGTGGAGGCTTGTAAAGGAAACAGTGACCTCAAGCCTTGTGGGGAGTTTATTGCTGCCATTATAATGTCCTTGATACTGACTGGGAGCAATCTCTTGAATTATCCTCCCTGTGAAGGGGAAACCTGAACTCCTATGTTATTGTTGTGCCTTTTCAGCTATTTTCTCCCCGAATCCCGGCACAAATATCTGACCACCTCTTTGGGATGCACAGCTGGGCACACAGGGCCTTGTACAGAGCCAGATGTTGGGCATTCAGCTGAAGGCTTGCAAGCCTGGGACTCTCCTCCCCAATGTGCAGTGTCATGGTGCATGTGCTGCATTCCGTGAACACACAGCTGGGGATCCCCCTCTGCCTGCTGACCCCTTCCTCTCTGAGCTTTGGGGGAAGGGGAAGGACTCTAGCATCCCCCTATGATGTGTCCAGTTGCAAATCCTGTCTTTGCTAAAGACCTGGTGCCCTGCAAACTGTGGGGCTGCAGAGGTGGTGATATTTGAGTAGGTCAGGGAATATTGCTGGGAAGGAGAAGGAGGGATTGTGGATAGCCTGATGTTCCTGTGTAGCGTCCTCGTTTCACTAATTTTTTTTAAGCTATTTGAGGCTCCTGACAGAGAGTTGGATATATGGCAGGTTTAGGAACTGACAAAATAAACCACAGAATATTCCTTGGAAAACCTTCCTGAGAACTTCAGGTTTTATGTGAAGATTATATCTGTTACCTTTTCAAATCTGGGAATTGGCAAATTTGGGTAGTAGATGGGAAAGAAATCCTTCATTTCCCTGCTAGTTTGTTAGAAGAGGAGACTGTACTAATTTGTTGGGACATTTCTGTGCAAGTAGAATTGTTACTTTAGCTTTCTGAGGAGTCACATCATGGGATAGGAATGGGAACATGTGGCCTGTGCAATCCTAAATGTTCCTGGAACAGTCTTAAGGGTTAATTCATGCAAGGAACGTGGTTTAAATCTTATGGGCTGGAGTTAAGGCATGGTCTGATTCAAGATTTTATTTAGGAGGCTGTTGTCATCTTTATTACCAGGGTTGCTGCTTAAACAGTAGTTGGTCTTGGTGATGGTGTCTGCTGGTGCTGCTACTGGAGTGTTTTCTTGGACATTTGGAATTGTAATTCCAGGTCAGGGAGCCCAGAATAGAAGACTGAGATACTTCAGGAGGTCAGAGTGTCTTATGTAGCAGCAGGTGACTCTGGAAAAGCGAAAAGCAAGGTGTGCCCCATGGAGAGGGGTGGCTTTTGAAGAGAACAACACTGACAGGAGTTTATGGTCCTGTGCTCCTTTGTCCTGCTTTAAACTCACATCACATTACCAAAGATTTTATTGCATTTGCTGTGAGAGATATTTTCAATCTTTGCTTTAACAGTTACAGAACCGTCTGGCTTAGCTCTCCTTTAATTTTAGAGGTGGTTTGTTAAAGAATTGGTGCCTGCAAAATCGTGTGAGTTTCTCCAGAATTCCCAGGCTACTTTAAAGTCTGTGTTTCCAAACACAGGTCTAGTGGAGCACAGCTCATCTGACTCCCCTGATTTTTCCTCCCTGTTGCTTGTACCTTGTGCACAACAGCTTAAGCTGCCCTGATCCAAGGGCAACCTCTGCTGATGGGTTGTTCTGTCATGGTCCTGGAAGGGAATGGATTTTTAGGCACTGATGGATGCCATGCTGTGAAGGGAACCAGTAAAAGAGAGAAAAGGTTTGCCTGTCACTTGTGGATGAGTACATCTGCACAGCTCTGTGTTCCTCTCATTGTGGGGTGACACCTGCAAAGGCTTCTGCTAGGTTTGGTGCCTCTTGAGGGGGTACTGAGCAAGGTTTAGTTCCCACCTTAGGGTGTTTTGTATATTCTTCCGTCAAAACTTAGGTTCTCTGCAAGAGGATTTCGGCCACTTTGCTCCATGGAAAAAAGGCCCTCAACATCAGTGCCATAGCTGATGATGTGCACAATGGTGCCTGTTCTGGGAAATGGCGTAGCTGCCAGCTGAAGTTTTAGATGTTTTCTGCCCCAGGCAGAACTGGAGCTGGCCTGACCGGGAAATCCCGCTGCTTTTCTGCCTGTGGAGCAGCCGGGAGCGAGCCAGGGCTGGGTCACCTGTGTGCCTCCCAGAGCTGGTGGGTGCAGGGCACTGGGACCTTTTCCTGCCAGCCCAGGGGCTTCGGGACTGGGTGGGACTCCCTGGGTCACAGAAGTTCTATTTCTGTAGCTTTGTCTGGTGTTAAAAACAAAAGTTATGAAAGGTCTGTAATTTCTCCTTTCTCTTTCTAGCTACTCTTACCTATGACACTCTCAGGTTTGAGTATGAAGACTTCCCTGAGACCAAAGAACCTGTTTGGATCCTCGGCCGCAAATACAGTGTTTTTACAGGTACTTTGTGTGCACAATGCAGTGTTTTAGGCTCCAGAGGACTTTGTTAGTGTTGCACTTGGGTTTTAGCCGCCATGCTTCTGTCTGTCTGGCCATTTCCATGGACTCTGGAATATTTCTGTGCAGAAAGTTACCATATGGTAGTTGTTGGGACATATTGTGAGGGCAGGATGGTGCAGGCAGGGGGTAGGAGGATGGTTTGCTGCTTCATAATTTGCCTGTGGCCATAAAGTCTTTGGGTTGACTGCACGTATTTTGGGGGGGAAAGGAAATTCTTTGTGCACAGCAGCACTGCCCTGTTCCTCAGCCAGACTGTGCCTCTCTGCGCCTGCAGCCTGTGAGGAGAGATGCAGAATCCTGTTATTTTTGGGGAGGGTGAGTGGGAGGGGGGTTTAGCTGTCTTGGTGCCACCCTCATGTGTGTGCCTTTCCATGCTGAACACTTTACAGAGAAGGAAGAGATCCTGTTGGATGTGACCTCTCGGCTTTGGTTCACCTACAGAAAGAACTTCCCTGCTATTGGTATGTACTCTGGAGGAGTCTGAAGACATCCTGGAAATGATTATAATCTGGTTATCCCTAATAAAACAGTCCCCCACAAACATGACATCATTTCCATTCATAAGAGTCTGAAATGTGCTTCACCTAATTGATTCGACAGACTTTTTGTTTATCTGATAATGAGAATTCCTCATCCCCTTGCGTAGGAGGGATAGCAGTGGTTTTCAAAAGGATACAATGAGGAGTTTGGGAAGCCTGCTCTTATTTTAGGCAACATGGAAGGATTTTTGTACTTCATCACATCCTACATCAGTCTAGTGTGAAATATTATTGAATGATGGTCTTGGGCTTGAAGTGGATTAAAATGATGAAAGTTAGAGAATGATACAGTAATTGCTGCCTTTGTGCATCTGCTCCAGACTGTATGTGGGGGTTTTGTTTGTCTGGGGGGAGTTAGGTGCCTGAAGTGTCTGTAACACACAGGAGCTGTAGTGATATGAGAACATTTCCCAGTGAAGTCAAAGGAGCATGTCTCAGTTCCTTAAGCTATTCTGCATGGCCTGTTCAGGGGTTTGGGTTTGTGTGCTGGGTGCAAGGTGTATCAGAGGAGATCTAAGAGCAGGTAAATGGGATTCCAAGCCCCACCCATGTCCCCCTTCTGTCATTGTCAGTGGGAAAGGCTCAGGTTTGGAAAAGAGACTTCTTTGTAACTGGTCCTTCTGGCTTGTGATGTTCTTTCCCTGCTGGGAAACCCTCTGCCTCACAAGCTCTGAGACATCTTTAATGCAGTTTAATCCCTTTAAATTCATGCTTGTGCCCCATAGTTAAACATATGTTTGAGACTGAAGGGTTAGCACGTTTAACTGGCTCACAGACACAGTTGGGGTTTCTGTGTGAGTCATTAAAGGCTGTGGGGTGAAGACAGACCCCATTTTCTGGGTCATTTCCCATTTACACAATAGATATGATTTGCCTGTCATACAGTAAAACTTTTTCATTATTTTTCCTCCCAGTCATCCCTGTTACTGTTCATCCATTCCCTGTGTCCTTACCCACTTAAATATTTTAAGGGTTAGGGAACTGTCTAATGCTAATTTTGTAAAGCATTATCACTTTTGGAATTTGTGCATGTTTTGAATTACTGGTAAAATTACAGAAAACAACTGCTGACCATCGAGAAGCTGATCAAATAGTTCTCTAGATGATATTTCTTCCTGTTTAATACCAAAAGAAGAAAGCAAAATTACAAAGACTTGCAGAAGCTGTGCCCAGGCACGGCTTACCTACTGTGATCACACTGAACATTTGATCTCAGTTATTCACAGTAACAGCCAGAGCTGCACTGGAGGAGCAGCAGTTTCCTTTGGAAGGTCTGTGAGGGAAATGCTTCCAACCTTGTCTCCTTTGTCTTAGACTTTACAGCATGAGCTGATATCCAGCTTATTCTCCAACAATACATAGGATATGTCTTTTTTCACTGCTTGGGTAGGTTTTTTTTTTGGCTGGTGCCTGTTTTTTTTGCCTGACTACGTGGTTCACTTTGAAATCTTATTCATAGCCACTTCTGATGTGGGAATTTCCTGGTACTGGTTTGTTTTGCATTATAAGTTGCCTTCTCAGGATGAGGATTACAAGAGTCATCTTTAACAATACCTTTGTATAGAAATGTGTCTCTGAATTGGACGGGGAGTCTGCAGCCAGGCTCAAGGGCTGTTGTGCTCCTGAGAAATTCAGCTCTCTCTTGGGTTCTTTGGCTTTCCCTTGGAATTTTTTCCCCTTTCAGTAATTGTTAGAGAACTTTGTTTATTTGTTTTTAAGGGATGCCACTAAGTTACACATTGAAAACCACATTTTTGTTTCTCAGCCTTGGGTGTGCGAGCTAAGCTAGTCCTCATTCCCCACCTCGTTTCTTGATGAACCTGCTGCCCATTCATTCTTCTCCCCCTTGGCACTGTCTGACCATTCATTCCCTGTTAATTTTCTGTCCTTGTTTGCAGGAGGAACCGGTCCCACCTCTGACACGGGCTGGGGCTGTATGCTGCGCTGTGGCCAGATGATCTTTGCTCAGGCCTTGGTCTGCAGGCATTTGGGAAGAGGTAAACCAGTGCACAGCCACACTGACTCCCAGGGCCATGTGCTCCCATGAGAGCAGCACTTGGAAGGGCAGAGCTAACAAGGACACAGCTGGGAATTGCTGAGGGTTCTGTAACCTTTTCTTCAGTCTTCTCAAGTTCAGGGCTGTTGAGAGAATAGTCTACTGGGAATGCTCCCAGGATATTTGTATTTTCTAATTTGTTTTATTTGCTTTTCTGCGGGTGATAGTCCTTTATCCCAGCTGTGAGAATGTTTCCTGTTACTTTAAAATTAGCCCTTTACTGTTGGGAATGTCTCAGTTGCCTAGTAATAATATAACATTGTGAAAATTGAGTTGGTCATTACACAGGAAGAGAACTGCAGCTTGCAGCCTCTGGTTGCTAATAAATACCATGTTTATTTCATATATCCCTTGTCTGTCTTAGACTGGAGGTGGATAAAAGGGAAGAGGCAGATGGATAATTACTTCAACGTTCTTAATGCCTTCATTGACAAAAAAGACAGCTACTACTCCATTCACCAGATAGGTAAGAAGAAAGAAAAGTTCATGTAGCAAATGGACTAAGGAAGGCTCTCACTTGGATATAAACTTCCCTGAAAAATAAGCAGCCTGTTCCAGTGTTTCCTGTGGGGTGTTAAGGCATAGCTTCAGTGAACAGAACTCAGGTCACAGGAGTGGTCTAGTGATCAAACACTGGGTAAAGCTTCTTCTGAGGCAACACTGCCCTTTGAACTTCTGTGCTGCTGCATTTTGGGGACAGGATTTGCTTTGCAGTCCTTCAGAAGCAGGGTGTGCTTCTCACCCCCATGAAACAGTAAACACTTCTGATTCAATAATGTTTCCAAGTAAGAATTCTTCCCTATTAAATACAAACCTGATTAGGAAGGGATGCAGTGTGGGTGGAATTATTTACTACATTCTTCTGTTTTTTTGCTGTGCTGCAGCCCAGATGGGAGTTGGAGAGGGAAAATCCATAGGCCAATGGTACGGACCAAACACGGTTGCACAGGTGCTCAAGTAAGTGCTGCCCTTTTCCTTTTCTCTGTTGAATCAGGCACTGGGGCTGGTTGGTGTGTGGTACCTCCGAGCTTACAGAATTCTGCCTGATGTTGGAGCATGGGTTGCCTTTAATAACACCCTCCCTCCTCTCACCGTTCTCCTCTCATATTGGTAGATGAGCAGGTAGCTCTCTGGAATAGACTGGAATTGCCTAACAGCAGCTTTCCAGGTCAAAGCACATTTCACATCATAATTGATAACACCGGTCTCGCCTAACCCAGTTTCTCCTCTCTGATACACCACCATCTTTGCCTTGTAGTTTTACTAATCCTTCGTTAACTTGTTTTTAATTTTCCTGTAGAAAACTTGCAACTTTTGATACGTGGAGTTCCCTGGCAGTACATATAGCCATGGACAACACAGTAGTGATGGAAGAAATCCGTAAGTATCACATAGAGGTGGAGTGTGGTATATCCTCGGCAGCAAGAGGCGAGAAAAAAGCTGGAGAGCACAACAAACATGAAGTTCATATTCTGTCTTTAAGAAATTGTTTCCTGTGAGGGTTAGGGGGCCCTGACACATGGCCAGAGAAGCTGTGGCTGCCCTGTCCCTGGAAGTGTCCAAGGCCTGTTTGGATGGGGCTTGGAGCACCCTGGGATAGTGGAAAGTGTACCTGCCCATGGCAGGGGTTAGGACAGGATGAGCTTTAAGGTCCCTTCCAGCACTCGTGATCTGTGAAAGCTGTGCCCAAGTTGTGCTAAAACAAGGTGAGAATTGCTGTTCTCGATGGGGTCTTGTTTGACTTTCATTTCATCTGATGATGCCTCTGGATCTGGAGAGGTTTGCTGACCTTCAGACAAAGTATGGGAGCTGCCTGGGAGGCAATGTCAGACTTGTTGATGGCCCCAAGGAGCAAGCAGTAAATGGCTGGTTCCTCTCTCATATGATTGGTAGGAAGGTTTCTGCTATTAGACAGAGTAAGAAAACCAGATCAGTGAAGAGGAAAAGAACAAAAATTGGCATGGGCAGAGGATAAGAAGGGAAACCATTGCTGGAGTGGATCTCATCATTTTAAGGAATATTCACTGGTGGGTTTTTTTTTCCTTTTTTATTTGTTTTTTGATGTATCCTGCTTACAGACTGGAGGCTGAGCAGCCCTTCGTGCCCACCCTGACACTGCCTGCTCTGGCTGCAGCGCTGCAGTAACCAAAGCTGAGCACCTGCATTGCTCGTTGCTGCAGCCCTGCACGGTCCTGGCCTCAGCAGCCTTCCCATGGCTTGCTTTAGGCTAATTCCTGAGACAGTGAGCCCAGACTTGCACAAACCTTGCAGTGTTTCTGCCAGGGCAGTGCTCTGAAACAGCTGGTGCAGGTTACAGGTGAGGTCGTGGCTGGCATCATATAGGCTGGCATGGCAGCCACAGAGCCAAGATCAATAGCCAGGCAATTCATGCCTGGAGTGCAGGATAGGCACTTTACAAAGTCACCTCTCTTGTCAGGTAGTCTCAGTTGCATCTGACTGAGAAGCGCCTATCTGACCTTAGCTGAAGGTATGTGCTGATGCCCTTGGCTTAAACAAAGGCCAATTTTAAAAGAGAAAATGGATTTATCTTTAGTCTTTAGCCTGAAAACACCCCTTCTAGAGCTGGAGCATGCTGGCTATGATGCTTGGGTGTGCTGCAGGCTCTGTTCAGCACTGACTGTTCAGCCAGTGACATGTCTATATAGCTTGTCATGGGCAGGGATGTGTGTGCTTGTTTTCCTCAAATGTGGATCATAATGTACCTGTTCAGGGCTTGAAAGTCACTGTGTGAATGGGTCTGATGTGTTACATGTCTGGAGGTTTGTGTTTGATACCTTGTGCCGCAAATATTGTGGACAGAAGTAATGTTTCATACATGTTACTTCAGTCACTGATAGGGCTCAGCCAAAGGTTCACAGGAAATGCCTTTTGCTACAGCAGTGAAGAAACATAAATCTTTATCCCTTCTGAGTCAGTGTTCTGTGAGAAGAGGCATCTGAGCTGGGCGTTGGAGAATCCTGTCCATCACAAAGGTGGTGAGAATCCAAGACAGTAAAGCCAATACCTGCCAGCAGCAGCCCCAGCAGGGCAGGTGTCAACAGATCTGTTGGAATATGTTTGCAGTAAATTGTTTGGATCCAGCTGGGAAGCTTTAGGCAGGTTCTGCTGTGCTGTGGCACCACAGAACTGCAAAGCCTGCCAGATACCAAGGTGAATTTAGTCTGTGCCAAGCTCTCTGCTGCTTCAACTGGAGGTAAATGTGTTCATACCACAGTGCAGGATTGCCATGTGCTTTGCCTGATGAGGAAACCTGCAGTGACACCCCATTCAGCAACAGCCCTGGCTTGGCAGCTGATTTCAGATCATCAGGCGGGCTACTGTAACAAAAGAACCTGTTTTATCTGGAGAGATTACTGCAGATAATGACTTTGAGTTTCCTCAGAGCCTCTGCTAACTATACCTGTGTGTGAGATGCACGCATATGCCTTCTCCCTCCTTAAGGAATAGTGTAGGGAGGAACTGCAAACTTCTGTGCAGGTTGTCTCTCCTCCTGAGGCTTTAGATCAAAGTCCTATGTCTTCTAAATTTGGGTGTAGTACTGTCCTCATTCAGCTGAGTTTGAAGTTCTCAGTAGTGAACAAACACCCGGCTGGAATGGCTGGTGATGAAGGTGTTTGTTTACATCATGTCCTACCTGCTAGAGTGTCCTGGCATGCAGTTTAGGCTGGGAATAAATTAAAAGAGCCTCTGGCATCCTGTCTAATTGCCTTGGCTTCATGATTAAAATGCTGGGGGGGTTCTTTGGGGTTTGGGTTGGGTTTCTTTTTTTCACACACCCAGCAAGTAATGAAATTGGCCAGTGAGGTGGGTAGGCTTGGAGTTGTTTCTGGACCAGAATTTACATAACCTGGGTGCGTTACAGCCTGGCTGTGTGTTTGTCAAGCCTTTAGAATGACGATGCAGAGTGCTTATGTCATGTGTAAGCCCTGAGGAGTTCTGCTGCCCCATATCTTAGAGGCAAAGCTCATGCTGAGGTTGCAGAGCTTAATGATCATACTGCTTTAGGTCTGTAAAGTAGCTTGTGAATGATCCCAAATAAAATTTATGAAGGTTTTTGTGAACTTCAGGTAAATTATAACTATTCTAGACAAATACCATGTTTGTATCTTGCTACAATACTTAATTACACATTAGTATTTCCTGTGTTAAGTCATAATGCTGTCCTCATTCAGTTAATTCATATCCTCTGTGAACTCCTCCAGAGCTGGACACTCCAGAACTTTCCTCTTTGTGCCTACAAGCTTTGTGAATTTGGAAGTGTTGTATGACCTGCTAATCAGCTCGTCCAGCCTTGTTGGCACAGGTGTTTGCTCACCTTTCTGGAAGGGCTTGCATTTTCACTGCCCAGCAGTTGGTAGCTGTGAGTACAGTGTGCTGTGGCATAAGCTTGGCGTGAGCTTAGCTGAGGCTGAGCCCTACAGCAGCCCTGCACACACACCACACAGTCCCAGCACTCCACCCCTTCAGGCTTTTCTTGGTTTAAGTGCTGTAGGCTTTTAGAAAAGAGCAATTGTTGATCAGAGGAATGACTCAAGGTCTGGAAACGGAGGTGACTTCTGATGCTTTCTGCTCCTGTTCCCTTTCCGTAGGGCGGCTGTGCCAGTCCAACTTGCCGTGTGCTGGAGCTGCAGCATGCCCTGCCCTGGAGTCAGATGTGCTCTATAATGGGTGCCCAGAGGACGTGGGGCTCAGAGATAGGCTCGCCCTGTGGAAACCACTGGTGCTGCTGATACCTCTCCGCCTCGGGCTCACGGAGATCAATGAAGCCTATATTGAAACACTA
Source organism: Origma solitaria (assembly GCA_013397895.1). Taxonomy (NCBI): domain Eukaryota; kingdom Metazoa; phylum Chordata; class Aves; order Passeriformes; family Acanthizidae; genus Origma; species Origma solitaria. The sequence goes on along the minus strand of VZRL01002895.1, from coordinate 130,180 downwards.
AAGGTAGGGAATCTGGAGCTGAATTCCTACTGGGGTGATACTTAAGGATCCTGTTGTGAATTAAGTAATTACTCAGAAGTAATTGCAAAAGAAAAATGTGTTTGGAGACAATCCTTGTCAGAGGTCAGGATATAGGCTCTTGCAAGCTGTAGTCAGGAAAGTGGGGGGGGCTTGAGGGATTTGGCCTTTTTTGGTTGGTTTTTTTTTTTTTCTTTTGAGGATCTTACTTCACAGCTTAATCTCAATCCCTCTTTGTGTTTAGATGGTGCCAACCTGCTGAAGCCTTTGTTCAGCACAACTGTACCCTGCTTGGGGTTAACCTGAGCTTTAGCTAATACAGTGTTGCACACTCTCCATGGTTCTGATGCTGAAGTTTGTGCTGCAGACTGAGGCTAAGAGCTGTCAGGTGGTTGCAGGTTGGAGTACTGAGAAGCTGCAGAATTTAGGGTGTGCACAAGACAGGGTGCACAATGCTAGCCAGCTCTGAGCTTGGGTAAGAGACCTCCAGATTCAGATTCAAGGGAGGTTACTTAACTCAGTAGATCATGCTTGGCTGCTCCAGGTGGTTAAGGAACTTAAACTGTTTCCTGAATGATTGTTCCCTCCCCAGAGCACTGGTGCAACCTGATGGCAGCTCCAGGGATCTTGTCACTGATAGCAGCAGAACCAGGACTTGCCCATATCAAGTCCTGAAGTAGTGCAGCTGCTTTGATTTGATCCACCTGTCTGTTCCTTTCAGCAGTTAAAAGTGTTTTTGAGCTTCTTCCATGTTCCTAGAAAGCTCTGTGTTGCAGCCTGATGGAGATTTTCTCCAGAAATGGCTGGTTTTGCTTCTAGAGTTGCTGATTTTTCCGTGTCCCTGTCCATCTTTCCCACTGCATTTTTGATGTTTGCCTTTGTTCCCACTTGCTGTTTCACTGTCTGTCAGCTGTGTGTTCTCTGTGTTGCTTTTCCAGCACTGCTTCATGATGCCCCAGTCCCTGGGAGTGATCGGAGGGAAGCCAAACAGTGCTCACTACTTCATTGGCTATGTAGGTGAGTGCCCAGAGGACTGCAAAGACTGTCCAAGCATCTCCCCCAGCTAAGAAATGCTTGTGGGGTGGCACAGCTTTCCTGCTTGGGCTGTGGTGCATGCTGCAGGGTTTTACTTTCCTGCTGGAAGTGTAGAAGGCTGCCGTGGGCTGAACCTCTCATGTGAGTGATGGAGATTTGAACAGTGGCCGTGAACTTCCAGCGTGTAACGCTAAATCCTGTCTGTGAAGAGGAGTGCATAGAGCCTGCTTCCTGCACTCAGAGCTGACCTCCCTCTGTGGCTTGGCTGGATTTAACTGTCCTTCAGGTGTTCCTCAAACTCTACAAACTCTTGTTACTCTCCTCCTTCCCTCTGGTTTCCTCTCTGCTGGAGACCTCAGGTTTGTGCTTTAGAGTTCTGGGGTCTGTGTGAGCTTACCCAGGAAGGGATGAGCAGGAACAGTACCCAAATAGTGCCTGTACCTCAGTCCCAAGGTGTCACAGTGGAGTGGCCACCGTGGTTGTGCTGGCAGCTGTGCCTGGCTGAGAAGCATTTGGGGACATGGCTGAAAGCAAGATGTCCCTGGAACGTGGACTCCTCTGTGTGGTTATGAGGGCTGGCTCTGCCATTGCTCTTCCTCCTCTTTCTCTCTCACCACTTCTCAGCTTCTGGCATGGTTCTTCTGTTGATGTGTCCTTGCCTCTCTGCCCAGGTGAGGAGCTCATTTACCTGGATCCCCACACCACGCAGCCAGCGGTGGAGCCCAGTGAGAGCGGCTGCCTCCCCGACGAAAGCTTCCACTGCCAGCACCCTCCATGCAGGATGAGCATCGCCGAGCTCGACCCCTCCATTGCCGTGGTGTGTTCCGGTTCCCCATCACCCCCAGGAGCAGTGCTGGGCTCCCTGTGTTCCACAGGGAGCTGGCAAAGGCAGTGCTGATGGGTACTCTGCGGTGCTGTGCTCTGGGCAAGTGCTCCCCTGGGTTTCAGTGACACTGGTAAAGCAGCTCCTCATGCACAAAGTGGTGTGTCCCAGGGAAGTCTCCCTTGTGTGGCAGTTAAATGCCATTCCTCATGGAGCAGTGTCGTTCTCTCAGGTTTAGTGTGGGCTTTGATTCTGGCCTTTTGATGGGCAGATCTGAATCCATTCCTGAATTCATATGATGATGCACCATGGCTTGTTTTCTGTTGAGCCTGAGGCACCTGCCCTGTGTTCCCATAGGGTTTGTTCCTCCTGGTTTTCCTTCTGCAGTAAAGCAAATACTGATGATTCCAGCACTTGGATAGCCTGTTCACATCAAGCCTTTGTGGAGTGTTCAGTTTAACAGGGCAGCGTAAGGCACATTTTTTAAAGCAAGGCAATTGGGTGTAAAGCAAAGCAGACTGCTCCCAGTCCCCAATGATCTTACATGGTGTTAATATAGGACCTTAAGTCTGAAATGATCAATCTAAAATAGAGAAAGATAAAAAATTTTTTTTTTTTTTTTTTTCAGGGCTTTTTCTGCAACACAGAGGCAGACTTTAATGACTGGTGCCAGCAAATCAAAAAGGTTTGTGTTTATAGATCTGGTCAGACACTGGAACAGGGAACATGCCAGGGAAGTGGTGAAGTTCCCATCCCAGGACGTGTTCAAAAGGCACGTAGATGTGGCACTTGGGGACATGGTTTAGTGGTGATGTTGGCACTGCTGGGGGAATGGTTGGACTCGAAGATCTTAAGAGTTATTTTCCACCTTTAATGAGTCTCTGATTCTCTATCCTTGGGAAAGGAGTATCAGGTATTGTCTTGTTTCCAAACCACTGCACGGAGACCACATCCTCTGCAGCATGACCCCATTTTAACCATACTAAAATAGTTTCTTAAACTACCAAAAGGAGCATAGCTCTGAAATTCTGTTGATGATGTGAGTCAAAACATTTGAAAAACATTTTTCCAGCTGCAGTGAAGTCCCAACAGATCATTACTACCCCCTGAAGAGCACCAGCAGTGCAGAGCTGTTGGTTCTCACGGCTCTGCTCTGTCTCCGCAGCTGTCCCTGGTCAGAGGAGCGCTGCCGATGTTCGAGCTGGTGGAACGCCAGCCCTCACACTTCTCCAACCCCGATGTCCTGAATCTCACACCAGGTGAGGCCACGCAGGGAGGGAGAGCTGAGCATGAGCTGGTCCCTTTGGGTTTCTGGAAATCATGTGGAATTACACGATGACTTGTAGTGTGTTCCTGTTCCACCTGGAATTTAATCTGGAGTTCTTGGGTCAATTGATGTAGTTCTCTGGCTTTCAGCTAGAGGTTTGCAGATCCCACAGTGTCTAAGGATGATTTTTAGAATAATCTGTGAATGGTGATGGGGACTGAGCAGGAGGAAAAACAAGCTCACAGGCTGAAAAAACAAGCTCACAGCAATGCGACTCTATGGTTTCTAAAGAGATGCTTGGATGAATCAAAAGTGTCCATTGAAAAGGCTGAAAACCAAGTTTGTAGGTAATGAAAATGCTCCAAGACATGGCTGGTCACACTTAGTTCCAGCATAAGGCACTCCTTCCTGGCATGTACCACTACCTGTGTGAAAAAGGACAAGTGCTGGGCACTAATCTTGCCTGTTAGGCTCTGCTTATCACATTAATAACATGCACAAACATTGCAGGAGATAAAGCCATTGGCTGCTTCTGCCAGGAGCAGTGAGTGTGTGTGGCCAAGCCTATCCCATCACCTGGCAACCTGCACCCTGCACTTCCTGGTGTCTCTCTCTCCTTCCTTAAAAGCCTTCCTTATCGCACTGCCCTTTGCTGTTAAGAGTGCTCAATTCCCTTAAATGTCAGTTGCTCCTTGCCTGTCTTAAATTGTCCCTAATTGTTGTCTTTCTTACTCTTAAAAATATTTTTGTAATGGACTACTTGTCCTTCCCCCTCTTCCCTGGCTTGTAGAGCCTCTCCCATCTGCCACGGCCATTCCATTTCTGTTAGTCGTGTCTCTCGTTAGAAGGAGTAATTGAACTTTGAGCCCCTTTCAGGGCATAAAGGGGTTCCAAGAAATCTGGAGAGGATGCAGTGACGGTCAAGGGGAAATGGCTTCCCACTGCCAGAGGGAAGGGATAGATGGAATACTGGGCAGGAATTCCTCCCTGTGAGGGAGGTGAGGCCCTGGCACAGGTTACCCAAAGAAGCTGTGGCTGCCCCATCCCTGGAAGTGTTCCAGGTCAGGTTGGACAGGGCTTGGAGCAACCTGGGATAGTGGAAGGTGTCCCTGCCCATGGCAGGGGGTGGAACTGGATGAGCCTTAAGGTCCCTTCCACCCCAAACCATGCTGAGATTCTGTGACTGTCCAGCCTGAACTAATACAGATTTCTCCTTTACTTCCCCCTGTGCTGAAGTTGCTTCCCCTTTAGGTGTGAGTCCTTCCTCACCAAATAGTTGGAAGGATGGACTGGCAGGATCAACATTACCTTTCCTCACAAAATGGACTGTGCTAATTGCTGTACTAATTAGGAGAGGGCATGTTGTAATTACATTCCTTACCAGTTATACCAAAGGCAACTATAGCAGAAAAAATTCTCTAATACACAGGAGTAAATGTATCTCTTAATTGGGACAGAAGTCTTCATGGGTATTAGTCCAGACCTGGGCAAATTCTCCTATTTTGAGCCTCCTGAGGCAGTACAGTCTCCTGCTACTGCAGAGCTGGGGCACAGAAAGGTTGTACAAAATAGTGGCAGCAGAAATGTGTTTGGATCTGTGAAAGATGATGCACTTCTGTGCTCCATGTAGTTCTCTCTGGTGCATTTTCCATGCCACTGACATGTTCTTACCCTCCTCAGAGCCCTCACTCAGGTTTTTTCATTGAGTCTTGGAACTTGTAGGCACTTGGCACTCAAATTGTGATGCCCTCCGGCTGCTGGTCTCGCTGGCAGTCACAGCAGCCCACTGAGGCACTGCTTTCTTCTTCTCTTCCAGACTCCTCTGATGCCGACAGATTGGAAAGGTTCTTTGACTCGGAAGATGAAGACTTTGAAATCCTGTCCCTTTGAAAACAAATAGGAAACTGACTCTGCAAATTTGTGTATGTGTGGGGAGAAGGGGGGAGGGAAGCTCCTTCGAGAGCCTGGGGCTACCGGTTTTCATAGGCGCTTGCTGCCATCCCTGCCTCCTGTCCATCCTGGCATTCCGTGCAGCCTCGGAGCGGAGCGCACAGTGTCTGCGGTGGGATGAAGAACCGAGTGGGTGTGACAGCCTTCCTGGCTGCAGTTGGAATTTCTCAGCAGCAAACAGTTGCTGGAAGTGGATGCAGTGGTGCTTAGGAGTTCAAAGCCTATCTGTTACATCAGCAGGTCAGCTGGGCCTTCCGGGGGAGGCACGGAAATCGTTAGAGCGCTGAATCCTTCCATGGGGACTCCCCTCTGAAGCTTAAGTAGAGCCCACCCGTCATTTAGCAGGAGAAATGTCCAGTTAATGCCTTTAGCAGCTTCCCTTCTCACTGGCCAACCTGGACTGCAGCTCACAACGCCAAGGAACAGCAGCCACGTCCCACAGACAGCTGTGAAGCCTCTGGATTGCAGGTCCCTACGGTACAACTCCTGTTCATGCTCTGCAGGACACTCAGCACTACCTCTCCTGTTCACACCCTATGGAAAGGGAGTTGAGGGAACTTCTAAGTGACTGGGAATTCAATAAGTGAAGTGTGGAGCAGTGTTGTGCTGCTGGGGAGGAGCATCTCAATCCCAGTTTAAATAACAGAAGGAATGGAAGAATAGAGAACGTGTGTGTTGCTCAGTGAGTCAATCCATGTGCTTCTACAATGGAGTAGTCTCTACAGCAAGTACCTTCAGAAAAGCTGCTTTGAGCAGCAAACTGAATTCCACAGCCCTGGGAAGAAAGAGTCCAGAGCTGGAAGAGGGTGAAACAGGGCAGCAGAGATCTGCCAGGCCTGTCCTAGGCTTCTGCCTGTCCTCCAGTGTGCTGGCATGACAACTAGGGAGTTATGTTGTCCTGCCAAAAACCTGAGCTGTAAAACCTCTTGAGGTGCCCCGGGTGGGTTGGTCAGCAGTTCCTCCAGCTACTCCTGTCAGACATTCCCTTTCCAAAGCAGAAGAGGTGCCTGAAGGTCGAGTAGGTTTCCGAGCTGTGCTGGTACCTTGCTCTGCCAGCTCCCCTCCCTGCGGAGTGTGCTCAGAGGTGCTGTAGGAGCTAACCTGGAGAAACCCCTGTCAGGTAACCATCCCAAGAAGGGCAGAATGCCTTGAGAAGGTCCAAATATACTGGAAATTTTAGCTACTTTAAGATGGTAGCTCTGCCTAGGGCCCTTCTCCACACAGAGAAAGGTAAATCGTGGAGGAGAGCTGTCTCCATGCACACTGCAAGGGAAGTTGCTGCCGTAGTTTCCTTGGTGCATGCTGCACACTGCAACCCTGTTTACAAGGCTTTGGTTTGTGCATTCAGGTTTGGAACCTGTCACATGATGGTGGTGTGCCCAAGGGTGGTGCCACCAGGCTAGAAATGACCTATTTCCCCCGTGACTGACCTACTGATGCTCTAACTGTCCCTGTGATACCTGAAAGCAGAGGTTTGAACTGGGAACCACAATGCTTCTGTCACTAAATTATTATTTGCTGCTTTCTGCCTGCTTCTCTTCTTCTCTCTTGTAGTCAGGGGAAGAGGCAGCAGAGGAAGTGGGGCTGTGCTCCATTCATCTGCTTTCAATTTCTATCTGAATAAACAGATCTAAAATCTTTGCCTGTCCTTACGTCCTTACACAAGCTGAAGGAGGTGGTGGGTGGCATGCGGTACCCCAAAACAGTGTGTAGAGAGGCTCCAAGAGAGCTGGAGAACGATTTTGGACATGGGCCTGGAGGGACAGGACAAGGGGGAATGGCTTCACACTGCCAGAGGGCAGGGTTACGTGGGATATTGGGAAGAAATTCTTCCCTGTGAGGGTGGGGAGGGCCTGGCACAGGTGCCCAGAGAAGCTGTGGCTGCCCCTGGATCCCTGGAAGTGTCCAAGGCCAGGTTGGACAGGGCTTGGAGCAACCTGGGATAGTGGGAAGGTGTCCCTGCCCATGGAAAAAGATAATCCTTAAGATCCCTTTCCAGACTAAATCATTCTATGATTCCACAGTTTATTTCGTGCTTGTGGTTTTATGTTTATTGACAGCTCAGCCAGACAAGATTTTACCAGTGTTAACACAACCCCAGTAACAGAGCTAAGCTCAGCTATCTTAGATCTTTAGCAGGTATTTCTGGCTTTTCAGTGTGTTGTCTTGCCCCAGTGTTGCTGTCAGGGCCTGATGCAGCATTGCAGGGGCTCACCTCCTTCACCAGGAGTGTCTGGCTGCCTAGAGCTGGCCAGCTGTGGAGGGAAGGCAGCAGCTTTTTCCATTGTAGCTGATGCTTGTATTAGCAATCTTGTTTTAAATATTTACCTTCCTCTCCGTGCTTGTGAGTCAGTTAAGTGTGCCTCGCTCTAAGTTAGACAGGATTTAGTCTCTGGAGATCAGAGCAGTCCACCCTACTAGAAGGTGAATTAAACATCCAGTAAAGAGGCTTGAACTCTCCTGGCCATGCCCGTATCTCAGTGCCCCTTGCCAATGATTAACATTCCAGTTGGTTGTAGTTTGCTGGTTGTTACTGCTGATTTAGGTGATTCATAGCTGGTCTGGCTTCAAATGGCACTGGGGTGTGGGCAGGAGCCACACGTGACTATTTCTCTCATCTTGGCCACAGTCTAAAATAATTTATGTGCCACTTGCCCCCCAGACTGGCCTTGCTATGAGCTAATCCATCTATTTCAGGCTCTTACCTGCTCACAGCTGTCCAGCACTGCACAGCTCGGGAGCAGGCTTGAATCCACCTCTCCCTTTTTTCCACAGCTCTAGCCAACAGCTTTCCTTGGATTCAGTGCCTGAACTGCAGCATTTTCATCTCCCATATATCCTTCTAGAAGATAAATGATCATACTGAAGAAAACACCCTGTGCCAAAAGCTTAAAAGAATAATTTATTAACAAGTTCTCTACAAACCAGTTTGTGCATGGGGGATGCATTTACTAGAGAGGAAGAATGATCAGGAACATGGCAATTCCTCAAAAATGGGAACTGTCTGTGTCCAGGGGTTCCACACCCACATTTGCACTCCAGGACTGGAGGTGGAAGAAGAGCTCCTGCTTGGAATAGGGAGGCTTTTACAAGGAATTTGATACATGCTCATGGCATATTCATTAAAAAAATGAAGAAGGGACTATGCAGGATGGAGGGGAGGAACAGATACAGTAACAATGACATCAGCAGCATGTTGGACCCAAAAGAATATACAGGATCTAAGCTGTAGCTGCTGAGATGTCAGAGTCATCCAAGTGCGGAAAGTGCGGAAGATCCAAGTGGTGACCTTCTCCTTATTCTTTTAGACCTGTATGAAGTTTCATTTCCAGAGTTCTCCCAAAGGTTTATTCTGAACTTCCTGTATAGTCTCCTCTGCAATGGACTTGATTTCTCTGTGCAAGTCATCAATGCTCTTTGAAGCATCCACTGTCTGTTTCCAAGACAAAAAAAAATTACAGGATGGATAGAGAATACAGAAATGTGTTACTGGGCACCACCAAAAGGGAAAAACCTTGTTGCTAACATCTTGCTTCCCCCATTATTCAATACTGTTACTCTTCCCGAGTAGTGAAATGAGCTAATTCCACCTCCTCTCTGCAGTTTCTGGAGTAGATTTGGGAATAATATATGTAGGAATAGACATTTAAGAAGTAGACGTGAGGGTGGGTGAAGGCAAACAGAAGAAACTGCTGCTGGATGTCATTTGCTGACAGTCTTTGGGGTGTGTGACAGAGGCAGGTAAGCTCAGGATTCACCCAGGTGCACAAAGACCTGACCAGGGTGTCCCGGGACAGGGAAGTGCCCTCTCTGCTACAGCTCACAGTGCCCTTGGCTGGTCCCCAATGTGTCCCACTGACCAAAAATGGGAAGGGGGAGCACAGGGATATGACAGGCAAAATTTGGGAGCTCTCATTAGAGACCCACAGCCCAGTCCATGACAAGCCCTTTAGTTATTTCCTCACCTTCCAGTTTAGGGTCTTGTCCTCCATTAGGCAATAGAAGGACTGAAGAACTTTCTCTTGGAAGGGGCTGGTCTCGTAACGTTCACATCCAAAGTTCCCTCGTTCTGCTGCTGCTTCCGGGCTTAACTGAAGAAACAGGATCAGGTCTGGCTTTGGGAGTCCAACATCAGGCTGTTTGCACCAGTCCAGGCAGAAGTTCTGTCCCAAGCAAAGACAAAACAAGTTTGAGAGACACACACAAAGACAGGGAAACAGCAGGTTGGCTGGAGAGTGGGGTGGGAAAGGAACAGCCAGGGAAGGCAGGAATTGCAACCCAAAACACTCGGTACAGCCTGCAAACTGAAAAGGTGATATCTGAACTTACCACGTGGGAATTTAGTCCTGGCAGTCTGGGGGTGAGCAGGTTTTGTCAGGTGTTCAGCACCTCTGGTACCCATTTAGGTTGGACAGAGCTAAAGCTTTTCATGTGTCTTCTGCAGAGCCCATTTCGGCTCTACCAAGGCACATTCTGAGCCTCCACATAGCTGTTACCACTCCAAAACTTGCTCAGCCCAAGAGAAAGCTGTTCCCAAACGCAAACACCACAAATCTGCAGTGCAGCTCTCTCTGAGCCCATGGAGGCTTCTTTAAAATACTCACCTAGCTAGGAATTTCAGCCCATACATAAGAGCTGCAGTTTTCCAGCTTTTGCGTTTTGTTGACAGATCCCAAGACTTCCATCAGGGCATGTGAATCCATGATGTTATGGTGAGACCACGGAGGCTTGCCCACTTATTGCTCATCCACGTATTAAATCCCTCTAAGAGCAGCAGGCAGATCTGCCTCCAGTTCCTCCCCAAATGTTCTGTATCCTGGTAATCTGGGTATTTTTGGATGTATGTGCAGTGGGTTTTTCAATCCCATGAGGGGGCAACAGAAGCTGGAAGTGCCACAACATCTTGGCTATGAGCTCTGATTGCCAGTAAGACTTTTGTGTTAGATATGGGCATCAACATCTCCCCTTCTTTGAGGAATGCTTCTTGACTGAAAAACATGCCAAACTCCATTCTTTTAAGAAGTAGAAGAGGTTCCTTTCAGCAGCAAAGGATGCCATCCCTGCTTCCCAAGGGTTGCATCCATATGGCTGAGCCCTGCAGGTCACCAGCTACATTCAAAGAATTGTAGCCTCTTTAAGACACCCTTTTCCCCCACCAGAGAGTAGCAGAACATTCCTTGCCGTGCCCATGTGGATTTGGGATCATTATTTTGAGGTGAATCAACTCGTTACACATCCTGACAGATACCTGATTAGCACCTAAACACTTTAATGCATCTGTCTCAGGGTTAAGCCCCAAGCTACAAAACGTCCAGGGAAGAAAGAGGGTGGAAGAAGATGTGGGTGAGGGTTTGGGGCTTGGGGCACAGGATCTCCTCTGTCCCTCCAGGAAGCAGGGAAAGACTTGGGCAAGAATGAATGCAGGTCATGGCTGGTGCTGACCAAGGCATGGCTTGAGCTTTTGTGACCACAGGATGCTCTTTGAGGATTGATGGCTACTCAGCAGGAATGGGACACATCTGACGGAGTGGGACAAGAGCATCTGTGCACAACGACCCAAAGGGAGGCTGACAGACCTGACTTGTTCTGAAAGCAGCTACAGGCCAAAAGGCTTAAGTGGGAATGCGAGAAATTCAGGCTAAATGGCAAAAATCACTTCTGCTCTGAAGGTGAGCAGAGAAGAACCCAGAAAGGAGTGGATATAGATGCCACAAGATACTCAAACCTTGGCTGGATGTAGTAGGCCCACGCAGCATGCTTATGTCAGCCCAGCTGGAGGTTTGTCTTTGTGAATTCCACAGGTAGTCTCTAATGTATGTAGTTCTGTTGTTTCCCGAATTTATGGGCCAGCAGCCCGAGCAAGTAAATAGAGTCTAAAACTCCAAGAATCATTCTCCAGAGTCACACAGGTGAGCTTCCAGTCCAGGAGTCTGTCCCAATTTACAAAAAGTCACCAGGTAAGTTTATCTGCTTGTTCTGGGGAAGGGTAGACCCATGTTAATACCTGAGCTGAAACGTCCATCCCTCATTTCCAATCTTCGTTTCCCAGAAGAATGGCCCCTGGGCTATTCACACCAACAGCTTCTACCTGCAGCTGCTTCCCCAAACCGAGAGAGGGGCAGGGGCTGCTGCAGGTCTCACTCACCCCTTTGGCACTTGTGAAGGCCACTCCAGAGAAGGCGTATCTGTCAACCACGATTGTGACCCCTTGATGTAGTTTCTCCTTCATCATCGGTCTGAAACCATATAGGAGATAAAATAATAAAGTTGCACTCCTTTACAGTGACAGAAATTACAGGAGTGCATCTAAAACTCCAAGTTTAATCATCATTAATTAATTAAAACTCCATCATTAATGGAGATCACTGGCAGGGGCAGCTGTGATGCAGATGGCAGGTGAAGAGCTGTTTGTATTCTTTACCAAACACTGACTAAATACCCTTTCATGACACCCAAATTCAGGGTGCCAAGCGCTGGGCACTGCTCTATGCAGCTCCAGGGATTACAGACAAGATCACAGCTGAACTATATTGACATGAACAGTTTAGTCCTCTTCCATTTTTAGGTGGTGCAGTAGATTCTGTGATACACTCTGCCACCTTAATTCACAACAGTTCTGATTAGAGTTCACTTATCTGCCTTCCGTTCTCCCAGCTTAATTGGCACTGCCACTAGAGCAGAGCCAGCAAAGTTTTTCTGTAAAATTAGAACATTTTGAAATCTCTATTTTCATATTAAAAACAACAGCCAACACTGATCTCCCCCTCTCCACACCCAGACTCTGTGGCTAAAGCAAGGACAGCCAGTTATGACTTGAACATAGCCTTTGGCTAGAGGGGAAATCTGGGCACAATTCCCTAATCACTGTCATGCACATGCACTGCCTGGCAAAGCAAGGTATCTTCAGGAAAGACAGTAAATTCACAGTCTAGGCAGGTTCAGTCTCAGCTCCCCCATTTGTTAATCCAGTAGGGCACAGGAATTGGAAATATGGCACCAATGATTCAAAAAAAACCAACCCTGGGATATAATCTAAGATTACAAGGGCAGGGTTAGATGGGATATTGGGAAGAAATTCTTCCCTGTGAGGGTGGGGAGGCCCTGGCACAGTTGCCCAGAGAAGTTGTGGATCCCTGGAAGTGTGCAAGGCCAGGCTGGACAGGGCTTGGAGCACCCTGGGACAGTGGAAGGTGTCCCTGCCCATGGCAGGGGGTGGGACTGGATGGGCTTTAAGGTCCCTTCCAACTCAAATCATTCTGTGATTCTGGGATTAAATCCAAAGCTGTAAGAGTCCTTGATACACCATTTCCAGCCTATTCTCCTGTCTAAACAGGATCACACTCTCATATTTTTTGTACCCACTGCAAGCTCAAACACTGGGGGATTCAACACCACACATCTTTCTTTTACAACTAAACATCATCTTTACACGTGTTCCCAGCGGTTGGCAGAGAAGAGCAGGTGAATGGTGTGGTCCTCCAGGTTCTTCTCCCTCACCAGGTAGGAGCTGATGAGCTGCCCAATCTCCGTGGTTCTGTCTGGAGGAAAGAGAGGGAGAAGATGCAATGGCTGCGCCAAGCTGCTCTTCCAAAAGGGGTGTCCATCTGTCCTGGGGGTCTGTCTGTCACAGGTGGGACATTCGTCTGACCAGGGCAGGGTCTATATGTCTGTCATGGACGGGAGGAGATCAGTCCGTCCAGGCTGAGAGTCTGTCTGTCATGGGTGGGGGGAGGTATGTTTATTTGTCACGGGTGGGAGACGGTCAGGCCATAAGGGGATGGGGAACAATCTGCCTGTGACTGGATGGGAAGAAGTCTCTCCACCTGGGACGAGAGTCTATCTGCCTGCCCGGGGTGGGAGGGTCTGTCCCCCAGCCCCGGTGAGGGGCGGTCACGCTGTCCAAGCGTGGGGATCCATTTGTCACGGGTGGGAGCTCGGATGCGCCGCGAGAGCCCCCGGACGGCACCGCGCCCCCTCCCCAGCGTTCACCCCAAGCGCCTGGCAGCCCCTGCCGCTCGCAGCCGCGCCGTACCCGGGA
>VZRL01002895.1:74736-108111 GCA_013397895.1 Origma solitaria | reverse complement strand
GCGCTCATCGCGGGCGGGCGGCAGCGCCCCCTGGCGGCTTGGGGTGAGGCGCGCGGCGCGTCCCGGTGATTCCAGGCCGCGGAGCGGCCTCGGTGTGTCCCGGTGCACCGGGATAATCCCGAATCCCCCGCGCTGACCCCCACTGGGAAGGGCGCGTGGCGCTGCGGTGTCTCGGGGGAGAGACTCTCGGTGCGCCCCCCCGCGCCTCCCCTCGGCGGTGAGTTCCCCCCCCCGCGGCCGCAGGGAGTAACGAACAAGGCCGCGGCTTTTCCCATGGCTTCGCCGGTCGTGTGGAGCCGCGGGGCCGCCTGGCTGAGGAGCTGCCGCGGGAGGGTTTTGCAGCGCGGAGGGAGCCGGGATCCCTCGGCAGTGCCCCGGGGCAGGGGCTGCGCCGGCTCCCCGGAGGTGGTGCCGACCTGCGAGCGCTACGCCGTGCGGCGGCTGCCCTTCGCCCGCCTGGCGGACGGCGATGTGGCCTTCTTCGAGCGCCTCATGCCCGGCAGGGTCCTCACCGGCGAGGAGGAGGTGAAGCCATTTAACGTGGACTGGCTGAAGTCGGTGCGAGGTAAGCGAGCTGGTTGATATGCTTGGTTGGTGAAACCTCCTTCCTGCCTCCGGTAATTACCGGAACAAATAGTTTGCCAAAGGAGGTCTCATCTTTATGGCAGATCTTATCTGTACAGGCCTTATCTGTAGAATATCTTGAGTTGGAAGGGACCCGTGAGGATTATCGAATCTAACTCCTGGCGCTGCACAGACACCCCAACAATCCCGCCCTGTGCATCCCTGGGAGCGTTGTCCAAATGCTCCTGGAGCTTTGTCAGCCTTGGGGCTGTCACCATTCCCTGGTTCAGTGCCTCAGAACCGTCTCGGGGAAGAACCTTTTCCTGATATCCTGCCTCTTTCCTAACACAGCTCCGGCTGTTCACTCTGATCCTGTCACTGGTCACCAGAGATGACTGCCTGACCCTCCAAAATGAGTTTTTCTCATAAAAATAATCCCATAAGAATTACCTGGTATCTGGTAAACTTACAGGCTTTCATTTTAAAAAAATCTAAACCCTCTGACTTAATAGTTAACTTTTTTCCTGAGACAAATTGATTGAGGTAACAGTTTTGATTGAACCTCAGAAAAAAATATGAAAGCTCTTGGGAGACTTGATTGCAGCCTTCCAGTACCTTAAGGGGGCTTATAAAAAGGAGGAAGAGGGGCTTTTTATACAGGCCTGAAGGGACAGGACAACGGGGAATGGCTTCCCACTGCCAGAGGGCAGGCTTAGATGGGATATTGAGAAGAAATTATACCCAGTGAGGGTGGGGAGGCCCTGGCACAGGTGCCCAGAGAAGCTGTGGCTGCCCCTGGATCCCTGGAAGTGTCCAAGGCCAGGTTGGACAGGGCTTGGAGCACCTGGGATAGTGGAAGTGTCCCTGCCCATGGAATGAGATGGACTTTTAGGTCCCTCCCAACCCAAATCATCCTGTGATTCTGTGATTCTGACTCAAGCATTGTGATTTCTCTTTTGCTTTTATCGAAGGTTTCATGAGAATTTAAACCATTTCCCCTTGCCCCCAGTGGCAGCAAAGTCTACCTATACATGCAAAGGTTTTGCAGGGCTTGAAGGGAAAGACTGCTGTTGAAATGTTTGTTGTCAAAGTGGTTGAAATGCCTAACAGCAGAGGAAGCATTGTTATTTCCTACCTCATGCATTCCCACCTGTTTCTTTCTGACCTCTGCAGAGCCACAGCTTGCCTTGAGAGTCCCTTGCTTTCGTTGCAGGCTGCAGCCAGCTGGTGTTGAAGCCACAGACGACGGCAGAGGTGTCCCAGGTTCTCAGGTAACACGCACCTCTTCTGCTGGGCTTGGTGCTGAGGAGGCTTGGGTTGAGTCAGGGAGGATCAGGTGAAGGGAGCTTGTAGGTGTTCAGATACCAATTCCATAAGCATTGGAGTTGCTGAGGCAGTTTTCTTCATGGCTTTTCTGCTCTGATAAACAGCTAAAATTAGGTATTGCTCAGGTGCTCAGAGAGGGGAAGTTGTGTGAAGGATTCAGGAGGGTCTGTTTGAAAAGGTAAAGAAGGTTAGGGCAGAACTGGGTAGTTTGAGGATCTGTTTTATCCGCATCCTGTGGTTCACTGGTGTGAGCACAGCTCTGGACAGGCAGTACAGTGCCAGATCACTATTTGGCTGAGAAGCTGAAAGCTGCAGGAACCTGCTTGTGGCTCTGTTAAAACAGGGATGCAGAACACAGGAAAGGCAGGCAGGGCTTCTGAAGGACCTCTGGTGCTGTGGGGCTCTGTGCCATCCCTTGTGCAAGAGCTGCTGTGAGCTCAGAGAAGATGTGGTGGATGGTGCTTGGCAGGGATGTGGCAGGTGGAGCAGCTGAGGCACAGATGCACATTTTGTTGCCTACAGGGCATTAATTTCTTGGGAGGAGGAGGAGGGCAGTCATGCCTGAAACGATTGCCAGGGGCTGGCTGTCAGAGCCCGCTGAGGAGGCCAAGCTGTTAACACAGACTGCTGAAGAAACAGCTTCTGTAGAAACATAAGCAGTGCTTTCCAGGCAGATGTTGTGTGCCAGGTGTGTAGATACAGATGGGGCTAACCCCAAGTGCTGGTTCTTAACTCAGCACTGGGCTGAGTTCAGACAGCAGTTGTCATTGAAACTTTGTCATTGAAACTGTCTCCTCGCATCAGTTTAATCTTTAGGTGAAATGCTGTTTTATTTTAAGGACGCTGTCACAACAGTAGACATTCATGTAGAGGTGAAACTTCTCTGACAGACTGATTCTGGCCTTAAAATGCATAAGAACTTAAAATGCATAAGACACTTTTTTTCTTCCAGGTACTGCCATGAGAGGAACCTGGCAGTGAACCCTCAAGGGGGTAACACGGGTCTTGTTGGGGGCAGCGTTCCTGTCTTTGATGAAATCATTCTCTCCACTGCTCTCATGAACCAGATCATCAGCTTTGACAAGGTGTCTGGTAAATATTCCAGAGATGTGAGGCACAGAAATGAGCCCCAGGCCCCAAAACAGGCATTTTCCTGGGAACAGATAACAGCAGGATCAGCAGGGTTCATCCCAGCAGCACCATAAGGAGGTTTGTTTGTGTTTGGGGAGTTAGGGGTCAGGCTGGTGTGAGTATTTCTGTTGGGAGAGATAGAAAGAGCAATAGGCAGAGGTACACTTAATGTGATTGTGTTTTACCAGCCCACAGTTGTGGGTGAGCAGGTATTAAGGCAACAGCAAAGCTCCCCGAGGCTTGAGGAGGGGACAGGTCTCTGGAGCATGCACAGACTCCTTGTGCATTTAAGCTGAATCCCAGGAAGTTTTGGAGAAAGAGGTGGTTGCGTCTGCTCATAGTGCTCCTGCTTCTTGAGGAGGCACCTTCTTGGCCATCCGCTTGTAGCAGGGCTTTTCTGTTCCAGGAATCCTTGTGTGCCAAGCAGGCTGTGTCTTGGAGAGACTCAATGAGTACTTGGAAGAGCAGGGGTTTATCATGCCACTCGACCTGGGAGCCAAAGGCAGCTGTCACATCGGAGGGAATGTGGCCACCAACGCCGGGGGCTTGCGCCTCTTGAGATACGGCTCTCTGCGAGGGACAGTGCTGGGCCTGGAAGTGGTAAGGAGAGTACCTGGCAGTTGCCTTCTCTGTTTAATCCTCTGCTTCTTACTGCTTCCTGCTCTTCTAACTATCCAGCATGCAGACAAGTTCCTCTCCAGGCTTCCACTCTTAACTTTTTCTTGTTGGGCTCTTTCGGGAAGGGTCAGCACATGTCTTCATGCATGTAGCATGTTATTGCTGCTGCATTTTCCACCTTCCACCTCTGTGCTTGCTGACAGAGGTGGTGTTAGGTGGTTTTCTAATCCAGACAAGTGAAAAGAAGGTAGGGAGAGACTGGGGGATCCCAGGTTATCTGGATGGAGTTGGTTCCTCTGAGCTGTGGATCTCTGGAACACTCTGCTAAATCCATTCTCCACCACTCTCTTCTGGTGGCTGTTCACTCAGATTTTAATAGAATCATAGGATCACAAAGTGGTTTGTTTTGGATAGGACCTTAAAGATCATCTTAAGGTTTAAAGCCCACCCCATAACAGAGCTATCTGCTTTGGGTTCATTTGGCTGCTGGCTGTGTCCTAGAGTCTCTGCTGTACCTCAGCTGCTCCCATCCTACAGCTGAGTGCCTTGGGGTGTAAAGGCTGTATTAGGAGTTCTAAAAGTTTTCAAGGTTGGGGAGCAAAGCATTAATGGGAAAAAATTGGGCAGGGAAGCAAAGTGTGGCTTGGTTTTATTGTGTAGGCTTAGAAAGGAGACCATTTGTCTCAGGTCAGTTTGGCTCTAGTGTCAAAATAGCCTTTAATAACCTCTCTTGGAGATACTCAGCCTTGGTTTAAGGCTCAGGTGACAGACGGTTTACTTCATTCTGCTTAACCGTTCACTGTTTCAAGTAGCTTTCCTTGTTTCTGCTGGATAACAGGAGCTAGGCCTGTAGAGAATGGCTGGTCTTCTCCACCACTAGTAAGAAAAGCAGAGCAAACTGGATCTTCTGTTATTACTTGTCCTGATGGAAGGAGTGAAGTAGGGGGGAAGTATCTACTCTATCCTACTCAGGTAGGAAGTAGAGAGGGGGAAGAGCTGGGAATGGAGGAGCAGTGTGGGAATGGGCTGCAGCTGTGTCCCCCTGCTCAAAGCGAGTGACACTTCCCATGAGCTCGGTCGTAGGCAAGTTCATGACAGCAGATTCCTACCCAGATGCTCTGACTGGGCCCCTGTGTTCCCACAGGTGCTGGCTGATGGCTCAGCTCTGGACTGTCTGACCTCCCTGCGCAAAGATAACACAGGCTATGACCTGAAGCAGCTCTTCATCGGATCTGAGGGGACCTTGGGAGTTATCACTGCTGTCTCCATACTCTGTCCTCAGAAGCCTAAGGCTGTGAATCTGGCATTCCTAGGTAGAAGCTGATACTAATGATTTCGCACCTGAATTCAGAGGCTGGGAATAGGGATGGAGAGGAGAAAGCACTGCTCAGCCTGCTGAGCTGCATTGCCAGCATCAGCTGGTTTCTGGGAAATAGTGTAGGGTTCTGTGCTAAAATACCTGTGCAGATATTTCATATCTGTTGAAATACCTGGAGCCAGGAGATTAGCAGGGTGAACAGGCAGGCAGGACAGTCCCCTCATTGATAAGAGCCTGGTCTGACAGGCTCAAGAGGTGAGCAGGGCAAGACTGTGACAGTAGGCAGAGGCAGCCACCATCCAGAGGTCATCAGGTGAGTGACAAGGTGACAAGGCAAAGCTGAGAAGTCAGTCTGCAGGTCAGGCTCTGGATCAGCAGAGTACGTGGCCAGGCGCAGCTGCTTAAAAGCTGCTTTTCAGTGTCCCTCAGCAGGTCCAGAGTTGTTTGTGGGGAGCCTTCACTGAGACTTTTTTTCTTCTCAAAAACCTCTAAAGAGTTTGGGGCAGTGTCTGTTTTTTGGTCCTGATTCCTCTCTGTGTTGTGTCTGGAGGTTGCCAGAGTTTTGCTAAGGTTCTGGAAACGTTCACAACCTGCAGGGCCATGCTGGGCGAGATCCTGTCTGCCTATGAATTCATGGATGAGAAATGCATGGAATTGGTTGAGAGACATCTCAAGCTGTCCAGCCCTGTGGCAGGTACCAGTAACATTGACACTATAGGGGGGATTGCTTGGGGATTTTTAGACTAGTTTTAAACACTTTTAAAAAATGACTCATTTTAAAATAAGTTAACTCACTGACTTTTTAAATGTCAGTGATTGTGTGGGCATCCCTCACAATTTTTGTATCTAGTATATCCATTCCAAGCACCTTTTATCTTTAGAGATGAGACTTTTTACTTGTATCTGTCCTCACAAACCTGCCAGCTTTCTGAGAAGTGGTTGCTAAATAAGAGGTATAGCGTGTCAGCGAAGTGCCCTGCAGATAAAAGGCTGCCCTCTCTAGCACCAGAGAGTCTGGGCACATAACATGTGGAGAAAGCTCCAAAACCTGCCCTAAATCCCTCTGTTTTGCCCCAGGGCATCTGCTTACTTTGTTCTCCCTCATTATCAGACAGCCCTTTTTATGTTTTGATTGAAACTTCGGGCTCCAACTCAGCTCATGATGAAGAAAAATTGAACAACTTCCTAGAACAGGCCATGGCTTCTGGTTTGGTCAGTGATGGAACTGTAGCAACGGACGATAAGAAAATAAAGGCAAGTCTGTGTTTCCTCTTCCACAAATCTCTTAGACGCAGATTTGTATTTTTTGTAGGGAAGTGTTCAGACTGATGTTTGGTATATGCATGGAACCCAAGAACTACTGTGTTTATATGGATTTCTGTGATCCTTGATTCCTCAGGTGCTGTGGAGCCTGCGGGAGAGGATCACAGAGGCTCTCACTCACGAAGGTTATGTTTACAAGTACGACATCTCTCTGCCCGTGGGAAAGCTCTATGACCTCGTGACTGATATGAGGGCTCGGCTGGGCCAGAGTGCCAAAAATGTGGTGGGCTACGGCCACTTGGGTAAGTGGGGGTGCTGGGAAAGGAGGTGAAGGCTCTTTTGTGCTGCAGGTTTCACTGTGCAGTGATTAGTGAAAGGCTTAAATTGAGGGCTGGGGAAGAGGAGGGTGCATCAGGATCTTTGTGTTTGAATTTCACTGCTTTCAGACTTTTCGGTACGCTGATGGCAGGTTGCTGGATACTGAGCCACAGAACTGGTCATCTGTATCTTCTTGCTGTGTACTTTCTATTTAAAGATGTCATTTGTTCAACTGGAGCATCAATTTCGTTAATATGCTTAGACACATTTGGCAGATAACCACCTTCTTGTCCGAAGTGATTAATCCTACTGGAAATCAATTTTTTGTGAGCCATTAACCCTCCAACAGAGAGTGATAATGATAATGCACAGAAAGGCTGATAGATTTGTCAGCATGCTGGGGAACTAATCTGATTTTACAAGCAGGTAAATTGGTCACTTAGCAGAGCTGTTCTGTTACAAAAAAACCACGGAACACTCTTGAGCATGCTTGATTAGGGATGATTTGAAAGACACATTGCATAACAAAGGCTCCCTGTGGTAACTCTTGATTTTGAGGACTAAGCTGTGTGCTGTGAGGGTTTGCTAGGATGCAGGAAGAGGTTCCGGAGGGAGGAGGATGAGTAAGTTGTATTTATTCTTTGTGTGTTTTGTCTTTTGGAGTACCCAGCAACTCTGTGCTTAATCAAATACCATCACATGCAGTGGCAAAAGGAGAAATTGTTCTGCTTTCTTTGTTTCTGTTGACATGGTGCCAAAGCGCATTTAGAACATTGCACAAACACAATAGGGAGAGAAAAAGTGATGAAGGGCCACGTTAAAATCTAATGATCATTATGAAATGCCATTGGGGAAGTCTTTTTCATGGCATTATGGTGGCGCAATCATTAATGCAGCACAGTGGAATTTTAAAATCACAAAAGTCGGAGTTTGAAAGTAGCTTAACTCGGAACCCTTCCTCAAATATTGCACTGGGAGCATGGAATAGCAAAGATCGTATTTGACTTGTTTGTGCACGGAGAGACTGACATTTGTAGGACAGTGAGCTTGTCCTTTTTACACAGTTTGCAAACTAACAAAGGCCCTGTTGTTTGAGTATGTGAAGGAGCCAGGAATGAGTATCCATTGCAGGGCCACCAGGTTTTTCTCCCAGACTTACCTATGCAATATTTTCTTCCAGGAGATGGGAACTTGCACTTGAACATCACAGCAGAGTCCTACAGCCATTCCCTGCTGGATGCCATCGAGCCCTTTGTGTACGAGTGGACTGCGAGATGCAGTGGCAGCATCAGTGCAGAGCACGGGCTGGGCTTCAAGAAGAAGCATTTCATTCAGTACAGCAAACCCGGCGAGGCAGTCGCGCTCATGCAGCAGTTCAAAGCCATGCTGGACCCCAAAGGCATCCTCAATCCCTACAAGACACTGCCCTCAGCTCCTGAGAGCAGCACGTGCTGAGGAGCCAGCAGAGCAGGACAGCTCCAGCTCTGTACTTGCACTTGAGCCGTAAACACACTGGTGGAGCAGCAAGCATGTGGAGTGCTCTGTGTTTGATTTCGTTAGTGGGATGGAACAATTAAAGGAACGTGGTTGCTCTTTTCAGGGGTGCCTGCTCTTGCTGAGGAACATTCTGCTGGGTTTTCTGTTTAGTCTGAACATTGAAACCAAACATGGAGATACTGTGTGTGTATGAGTGTTCCAGCTCTCTTTCCCCATAGGTTTGCTCTGATTTATCAGTAACAGCTGCCAAAGGAAGCATTTTCTCATTTGGGGTGTGCAGGTGAAGCATCAGGAGAACCTGTGGATGCACATCTTCCCCAAGTGAAGGTGTTGCTCTTCCTTGCTTGTTTTATCTAATACACTTGTCCCAAAGCCCACAACAGCATTTGGTTATGGCCTCTTTAATGATGCCATCTCCAGGCTGTCCCAAATAGGCATCAGTGTTGTCCCTTGTACAGGTTTGCAGTGCCGGAAGGGCTGGCCAGAGAAGAGAGGATGCTGGAGACCCAGCCTCTGGATTTTATCAACTGGAGGAGAAATGCCAGCAGCCAGGCTGAGGAAGGGGATCCCAGGACATCTGCCTGGCCAGCAGCAGGCTCTAGGCATGCCGGTGTTTCCTGCTTCCTTGACTTCCAGTCTGTCCTTCACAGCAAATCATGATTGGCTCTCACAGAGAGGTGTAAAATTATCCTTCCCAACCTGGTTGGATAATATCTGGGATAACCCTGGGTGATAATCCAAAAGGATGGGGCTTGGAGCAACCTAGTCTAGTGGAAGGTGTCCCTGCCCATAGCAGAGGAGTGGAATGAGATGGGCTTTAAGGTCCCTTCCAACCTGAGCCACTCTGTGATTCTGTTCTGGGAGCGCTGTGGACTCTGGAGGAACAACAGACCTTGCAGAGGGATCTGGATAGATGCACCATCAGGCAATTAACTGCCAGTGGCATGGAATTACTAAGTCCAAGTGCTGGATTCTGTGCCCAAGGAGTGTAAGTTGGGAGAGGAGTGTCTGGGGAGCAGCCCTGCAGAGAGGATCTGCACGTGCTGGTTGGCACAGCTCAGGTGGAGCCACTGCCAGGAGGGCAGATGGCATCCTGGGGGCATCTGACACAGCGTGGCCAGCGGGTCAGGGCAGGGGATGGTCTGGCTGTGCTCAGCACTGGTGCAGCCTCACGCAGAGCACCCCAGCATGAAAGATGATGGGAAGGTGCTCCAGTGTGTCCAGAAGAGGACAACCACGCTGGTGCCAGGGCTGGAAGGTGTGTCCTGGGAGGAAGCTGAGGGCTCTGGGTTTGTCTGGTTTGAAGAGAAGGAGGCTGAGGGACAACATTATCCCCCTCTGCAGCTTCCTGAGGAGGGGGCATGGAGAGGGAAGTGCTGATCTCATGGGAATGGCTCAAAGCAGTGCCAGGGGAGGTTCAGGCTGGACATTGGGAAGTGTTTCTTGACAGAGCATATAATCAAATACTGCACCAGGCTGCCTGGAGAGGTGGTTGATGCCCCAGACTGTCAGTGCTTAAAGAGGCTTTTGGACAATGGTGAACTTTAGGGCAGCCCTAAACTGGTAAGGCAGTTGAACCAGAAGACAGTCCTAAGTTCCTTCCAGCTGAACTTCTCTGTTCTAACATTGTTGGTTTTGGGGTTTGGTTTTATTTCCTACAGTCTGTTTGGAGATAAGAGACCATAATTTATGGTTTGTTGTACAAAACCACATCGTCACCCTTCTGCTACAGAGGTCCGTGAGTCATTCATCTTCTGGTTTACTTGATGCTTCCTGGTCATATCCGTATTTACTGATATCACTCCTGACTCAGGCTCTGTTGCATCCAAATTAAGCAGGTGATGATTAGAAAGAGCCAGGGGATTTGCCAAAGGTAAATAGTGTCACTAATCTGACAGCCTTTAACAACAAAAGGATGTTTTTTGTCAACATGGGGAGAATAGGGGTTGTCAGCAAAGGCTTTGACACACTTTTCCACAATCTTCTCCAGGATGGACAAGGATTTGAGTGGCCTGGTTTAGTGGAAGGTGTCTCCTGCCCATGGCAGGGGGGTTGGAACAAGATGAGCTTCCAACCCAAACCATCCTGTGATTCTGTGATGCTCCTGGACCGCCTGGGTGGGCTGTCAGACAGGTAATGAGCTGGCTCAGAGGCTGTGCTCAGAGGGTGGCTTGATGGCTTTTACTCAGGTGTACTGCTTTGGGAAGCCTTACTGGATGCCATGGGAGTAGGAAAGGTGGTGTCTTATGCAGTAGCCATCTTCTCCACTACCTGCTTTTCAGTGGCTTCAGCTCTTCCACAGAGCAGTGAAATAAATGATCCATCCAGCGCCTTGTTCTTCAAAGAAAAACCATCCTAAAGAGTGTTTTCTTCTGTTTTATGGCAGAACACAATCTCTGCAAGGCTGCATGCTGTGGGATTGCACTACGGGTGCTGGCTTGTGCTCAGCACTGTGTTCACCTGTCTCAGTACAATTCTAAGATCACACCTCTCTCAGCTTGGCCACATGGATGCTTTTGACAGAAATACCTCCCATATGTTACATGGCCTGCCAATATCTAGTTCAGTTTTGTCCGTTGAACTCTTTCTCTCCACTATGGTGCACTCCCCACCTCTCCATTCCTCAGGACCAGTCAGAGAGGAGCTGATCATCCTCTTCTGGGGTGAAGCGAGTTGAATGATGCCATCATTAGCAAAGAGGAAGAATTTCCTCATGGAAACTGTGGTCAGGCATTGGAAGGTGCTGCCCAGGGAGGTGGTGGAGTCCCCATACCTGGAGGCATCCAGGGTCTAGGTGACAAGGTAGGGTTGGTCAAAGGCTGAACTCAATGGTCATGGAGGTCTCTTCCAACCCAAATGGTTCTGGAATTCTGTGCCTCTATGGAAAGAGAAGACAGCCCGTGCAACACAGCCTGTGCTGCTTGGGTGTGGGGTGATGCAAAAATATGGGAAGTCCATGATGTTTTCGTAAAAGAAATGTGCAGGATTTGCTTTCTGCCAGGATAGGCTGATGCAGCTCGTTCTTTCTGGATCAAGCTGTTATATTTTTTGCCCTTTTCCTACACCATTCTTTCTCCTTTTCCCCCTGAACTACTGACCATGACTGTTTAAAATACAGGCTTTCCGCATGAAAGGCTCTTTTTGGGAAGCAGAACTTTCCACACTCCTCTTTTTCAGCTGTTTATGGGTAGGGTGCTAGGAAGGGAGACGCACAACCCTGTGCTGTGGCTGGGGAAGTTCTGGCACAGCTTCATTTAACCATCTTCCTTGCACGTGAAGATCCTAAAGCTCCATGTAAGTTTTGCTGTTTCACTAAACAATAGAGCGGTTCCCTGAGGAACTACAAGGGAGCAGTTAGTGTAGGGATATTTTATAATATTTTTCCTAGACCTTCTGTCTTCTCAGTGATGCTTTCACAATAGTGGTTCATTGTTGTTTATAGGAAGGAGAGACAGGGTGGGTATGTGTATGTGTATTTTCAGAAAGAATCATTGTGACAGGAGTTTCTTGTCCAAAATTCTAATTTTTCAGAGACAGACTTAAATATTTGAATGTTGTGGATACTCCACACTTAGAACCAATGGTCTTGTGGCACAGTGAGGAAGCACTTGGCTCTACTGGTTTTGCCTCTCTCTGTAGTGGTTTATGGCTGGGATAGAGTTAATTTTTTCACAGTAGCTGTTCTGGATCTGTGTTTGGATCAGCGACGGAAGCACAGGAATGTTGTAGCTGTTGCTGAGTGGTGCTTGCACAGCACCAAGATCTTTTCTGCTCCTCACCCTGCCCCACCAGCGAGGGGCTGGAGTGTGCAAGGAGCTGGGAGGGGACACAGCCAACGCTGACTGACCACAGATCTCCCACACTGTAGGACACCGTGCTCAGCAATAAAAGCTGGGGAAGAAGGAGGAAGGGTGGTGTTCCCAAGTCACCGTTCCGTGTGATGGAGCCCAGCTTTCCTGGGGATGGCTGAACACCTGCCTGCAGTGGGAAGCAGGGAATGAATTCCTGTTGCTTTGCTTGCATGTGCAGGTTTTGCTTTACCTGTTAAACTGCCTTTATCACAACCCACAAGTTTTTACACTTCCACCCTTCTGATTCTCCCCATCCTGCTGCATGGGGCCAACCTCCCCCAGGGACTGACCCCCAACAGGGAGCAGAGGCAGGATGGAGTGAGGAATCCAGGACCCTGCCCCAGCTCACTAATCCTGCGTCACCTGGCTGACCTCCCCTGCCCCGGTCTCCAGGCAGCCCACCCTCATGTGAAGACAAGTATTTGTGCCTGGGCCCCATTTTTTTTTTTTTTTTTTTTTTTGTGTAACCAAAGCTGATGATTCGTGTACAACACCTCAGGAGAGAGCAATGAATCAATTGTAAAAGTGTAAAAAATGGGCTTTTGTGATCTGTGGGCTTTACCAGCTTCTGAGCGAGAAATGGCACAGCTGACGTGTGTAAGGTAACAGGAGAAAGAGGTCGCTGAAATGTGCCCCCCCTGCCAGCAGCAGCTGGTGCTGTGCCAAGAGTAACCCTAGAAATTCTCCATAAAAGAGCGCATTGACTCAGGTTCTACCAAGAAGCTCAAGGAAAGCAACCCCACACCTTGCTAATCTCTGCATCTTGGTAAGCACTGGGGTTGGGGCTGGTCTGGGGAAGCTGTGATTTAGAAAGAAATGCTGTGTATTTGGGTGCTCTGGAAATGTGGCAATGTAGGTGAAAGATCCCGGAGTGCTAAGGGCTTGGCTGTTGGTGAGGTGTGTTGGACCAGCAGCAGACAAGGTTTAGAAAGGTGGCACTGTGTGTGGAGAGGGAAAGGGGGCCACCAGGAGGTGCATTAAACATGGCATGGCCATAAAAGACTGAAAGCAACAACTCCCCCCCCAATCCAGGCTGGGAGATGTGGATACACTTTTTGTTGCCCAAATGAGGAGAGCATTGGCTTCATCCCGGCATGGAGAGCGGGAAGATGACCCCACCTCCAGAGCTGCAGGACGAATTCTGCCCTCCCAGGGCAAACTGCAACCGTCAAACGCAGTTTGTGAAGTGCTGGTATACAGCAGCCTCCATGGTACCTAAAATTCCTGCATAATACAAGTTGTCACAGTTGTTAGTAACACCAGAGACAAAGCATAAAATAATACCCGTTTGGGGGCAAGAGTTCTCCCTCCCAAGGCCCGGATACAGCCATGTCTCTTAAGCTCTTAACCTCCAGCTACAATAATTGCATTTTACCAGAAAATTTGAAGTCTAAGTGTTTTAAGAGGAATTTTCCATGGGTGAACACCGTTCCTGTTTTGCTGTTGTCCCTAATTTGCTCTTGCCAAATGTATCTGGCAGGGAATTACTGTCCTTACCCACCAAGCGAGAAGCAGAGAAAAGAGACAGCAGGCACTGACAGTGGCCCCCGGTGATGTGATGTTGTGCAGGGTGACAGACGTCCCGTGCCCTGCCACCAGCACCGTGCCTGGATCTTGCTGTGAGCCACTGGAGCCTCCCTCCTTCGGGGAGGAGAGAAAGGGATCTCCACTAAGGAATCCCTGTTAAACCTTTCCTTCCCGGCGGAGCTGCTGCGAACGCAGTGTCCTGAGGCAGCTCTTTATGCCTGTGTTGATGTCCTGCCATAGCAGTGCTTTTCATGGCTTACTAATTAACTCCCACCCACTCCTGGGGAACACCTAGCCACTCCCTTTGTCCTCAGCTTTGTCCTCACCTATCCCAGCCATTTATAGCAGTGAAGGGATGCTACAAATAGAGACGTGGCCACTCAGAGCTGGAGGAGACAAACAGGTACTGGAGTCGATTTGCAAAGGAGATATTTCCCAGCTTGCAGCAGAATGAAAAACCCTGGGTGCGCTCCAAGGTAAGGGCAGAGGGGAGCTGAGTGCTCAGGGTGCCAAATTAAAACTTGCTTTGCAGGAAGCTCTGGTTCAAGTATTCCCTGGAAGTTGTTAATAACCTATAGAGTTAGTTACAGTTTGCTTCAGGGAAGGGATTAATTTTGCCATTAATATTTATTGCCTGTGTTCCAGTTCTTTTAATTTAAAAGAACCTTGTTAGTTTGACGTAGAGGTCTGTTATTTTCAGCTTAAGCCAAAGGAACAAGAAGGGGGTCCCAAGCCTTAAAGCATCCATAGCTGCACTTCTAAGAGAAGTAGATTTCCATTTTTTCTTCCCAGATGGGAGATGGCACAGCACAGGCTGGAAAGGCAAGTGGAGCATTTGGCACCAGCCCTGCTGAGTGCTCTGTTGGTTTTTTGGCTTCTTAGAATTTTGCGTCTTAGCAATCAGCTCCCAAGTGCTTCTCAAAGGGCTCCCGGACTCATTCAGGGAACTTCAGCGCAACATTCGAGCTGGGGCTTTCTCTCTTGAGCTTTGCTTTGCCAGATCTTGGAGGTCTTTTCCAACCTAAACCATTCCATGATGCTGTTCGGGTCAGAGGCTTGCAGTGTTGTGACAAAGGGGCTGTGTGTGACACAAAGGGACCACAGCTTAAGGCTCCCACAGATGTGTGCCAGGGTGGTGGGGGCCAAGCAGGGGTGAAACCCCAATGCAGGTTTGCAGACGTAGAATTAGAATATTCTGAGCTGGAAGGGATCCACAGTGATCATTGAGTGCAACTCCTGGTTCTGCACAGGACAGCCCCAAATATCAGGCACACCAAGTGCCTGAGAGCATTGTCCAAATGCTTCTTGATATTCTCATAATTTCAAGTATTTGAATTTGACATGTATTTAAAGCATAGAGAGCCTGAAATGTAATCATTGGTCTCTGCAGACTTTCAAGGAGTTGTCATGTCTTACTCATTCTGGAATGAGTACTAGAAACAAGGTCTGGTAGCAAATCCCACACTGGCCCTGTGCTGTTTTCTGCTAGAGCAGTCACCTTGTGTTCGAAACAGAGTGTCTATGCTCTAGGTAAAGATCCTACTTGCTTTCTACCAGTAAAAACCCTGAAACATTTCAAGAGCTCATTTTGTCCAAGCACAACATCTGCAGAAATGATGGAAGCTTGTTGTAAGAGGAGGGAAAGGTGCCATCAGTTTGCTCTGTGAGAGGTTTGTTTATTCAGCCACCTTATTCCCACTGTGTGTGTGGGGATGTCACACTGAAGCCAGTGACAGCCCTGTGGGTGTCCAAGGCTGGGGTGATGGGGACAGGACCCCCTGCATTGGTCAGGCACAGGACTCCATGACTGTACAGACCCACACCCTGTGTCCCTGCAGCCCTCCTCTCATCCCTCCGGTCTCCCTTTTCCCACGCTCCTCCCCGGGGATTTCCTTAATCCCTGCCCTCGGCCCTTCCCCTGGACACCTTCCTTGCTCACCGTTGCTGGGCTGAGGTGCAGCAGAGTTCCCTCCATGTCCTCACTCCCTGCTCGCTCCCTGAGCTGGCAGACAGATGCCTTTCACAGAATCACAGGGTGAACTAGGTTGGAAAGCCCTTTGAGATCATCAAGTCCAACCTATGACCTACCACTTCATCATCAGGTGAACTATGGCACTGAGTGCCACATCTGGTCTTTTTCTAAACATGTCCAAGGTCTGTGACTCCACCACCTCCCTGGGCAGATGATCCCAGCCTGCAATCACTCTTTCTGTGAAGAATTTTTTATTACCTCTAACCTAAACTTCCCCTGTGGTCCTCTCATTCTGCCAGTGGTTGCCTGCGAGAAGAGACCAACCCCCACCTGGCTACAACCCCCTTTCAGGTAGTCGTAGAGAGTGATAAAATCTCCCCTGAGCCTCCCTTTTTCCAGGCTGAACAACCTCAGCTCCCTCAGCCATTCTTCAGAAAACCCTGTCCATCCATCCATCCATCCATCCATCCCAGCAACAAGGACCATGCCATGACCATTCGTTGTTTGTCACCCCTGGGACAAGAAGCCTGCCATTTCTGCATGGGAACTGGCACCTCCATCGACGATGTGCTGCAGAGATCAGCCACTCTTGCTCCTTAAAACTGGCCATTCCAGGAAGCAGCCATAGTTCTGGCCTAGATAATTCGAATCTTTATTCCTCCCTGTGTCCCCAGGGACAAAATCTAGCTGTTGTTTGGTTTGGGGCACATCCAGACAAAATGGGTGTACAGAGAGAATTCAGTTAGGCTGGAGTTAAGCTCAGTGTGCTGAATGTGTCTGAATATTTGGAGGCAGAATGGCACTGTGTAATGCTTTATTTAAGTAAATAGCTATTAAAATATTGTGGGATGCCTTGAGGTGATACAGTGTAGAGGTCTACAGAGCCTGTCTTCTTGCAGCAGAAGGGATTGAGAGTTCTTCTAGAGCATATTGTGATCTGGATCTGCCTTCGGGCTGGTTTGGGGTGTATGTGATTTGTTTGCCCCATAAAACATCACTCAGAGTTGCCATTTTGGGGACACTACCAAAAGAAATAAATGAACTGTTACTACACCCATTAAACTCAGCAGAAAAGGTGCAGCAGGAGGGTGTCATCTTAGGAGGGCTCTCCAGGCAGGCAGGGTGACATGCTTTGGAAAACCATCACACCAACGGCAGCTTCAGTGTAAATGAAAGACCAAGAAGATTGGCAGGGGCTGCATGTGGCCTGCTCACTGCCCATGGGCTCCTCTGCCTCTCTTCTCCCACCTCATCTCCAAGGACAGGGGATTGTTCCACTCCCATCCCCCTAACAGGCCTGGGAACAAAAAAATTAAGAAATCCTGATGAGGTCCTGCCTGCAGCTCTGTCTTGAAACTCTTTGTGCAGAAGCTGTGCTGCGAATTCCTGCTGGAGGTTGGTACCAGCTCTGGCTGAGGGTCTTCCCTGGCTTTGGGAAGGGCTTTGGAGGAAGGCTCGAAGGCTTTCCTGCTGCCTTTGGAGAGTGGAAACCACCATGCTGTGGTGTGTGAGTGTGACCATACCATGCTGTAAATTGGGATTATATCTCCTCAAACCAGTGTAAAGCCTGAGCCAGACCTGCTGCATTTTGAGCATGTCTGAAAACATGGAATTCACACAGAGTTTAAAAAGCTTCTAGGATGAGAGAAGTCAGATCAAACTTGGTGGAGAAAAATTCTTTATAGATGCACATCAAACCTTCAG
This sequence comes from Origma solitaria, assembly GCA_013397895.1. Lineage (NCBI taxonomy): Eukaryota > Metazoa > Chordata > Aves > Passeriformes > Acanthizidae > Origma > Origma solitaria. Next base: position 91,022 of record VZRL01002895.1, on the reverse strand, counting down.
AAGATCCTCCCTGTGTCCCAGCTGGAGTGCATTGGTGATGATCATCGTACCAAAGGATGGTTTGAGCTGGAAGAGATGTTAAAAACTATCCCATTCCAACCCCCTGCTGAGGCTAGGGACACCTTGATGTATGGTGGCTGCTTATTTAGTGCTAGAAGGCTCCCCCCATCATTATCCAGCCCTCCCGTTTGAAAGTGGAGTGTAATTAATCCATTAAAGGTGCTGTTGGGTTATTTAATTTTCTGTCTTGAAAAAATCTTACTTATATTGCAAAGAACCTCAGTTTAGTGGGTTTTTTTGCCGACTCTCATCTTCTGCAGCGATGTGATTACAGGAGCCGCTCAGGTTTCTCACCAGGGAAGTCTTTATACCCCTACAAAGGGCTCGTTTTCTAGTGAATAATCTGGGAGTTTGAATAGTGAATAAGCTCTAAAGCCCAGAAAACCAAAAGAAAAGCAAAACAAAAGGCAGCCAAGCAGAGCAGGAGGCTGTGGGAAGAGCTTAGGCTCTGCCCAAAGCACACTGTGTCTTGCCAAGGGCCAAAATTAGGAGAGTAACAGTGAAAATGCAATTTCTCACTGTGTTGCCTCTAACGCCAGAGCTGCTGACACAGCTCAGAGGCCAAAGGTGGCTGCCACCACTGAGATGTAAAACTGTGCTCCTGGTGATTAAAGGTCGCAAGGACAAGATGTGAAATGTGGTGGTTTGGGGAAGGACCAATCTGAATTTTCATCAGATAAAAATCCACTGAAACTCTTCTTTTTTTCCAGGCATGCCAGGTGTCTCATCATTTTCAGCCTCTGCCTGGGATTTAGCTTCCTTTCAGGACTTTTGCATATGAAGAATAAGAATTACAGGTAAGCGAGGCAGAAGGTTGTACAGCTTCGTGTGCATGGAGCAGCTGGGACATGACCTCTGACACCTGATTTATCTATCATGAGGCTTGGGCTAAAGCTGGAAGGGTGGTGGCCCAAAACTAGGTCCTAGATCCATGTTTGGGGAAGGAATCAAATTAGCCAAAGCGCGGCTCTTTGGGACAAAATCAGCTGTGTGGGAAAAGAAAAGGGGATTGAGCTGAAGTCTTTGGTAAGTGAGAATCTGGGGAAGGAGAAAACTGTCTGACACCTACACTGGCGGGTTGGGGCTGGTTTGAGTGCAGCCTTGGACCAGCTGCAGATGTGGTGCCAGAGGAGCACCTGGGTGTGGCTTTGCCAGGTCTCGGAGATGGGGTGCAGCCCTGGAGAGTCTCTTTGCCCCATCTGGCTCCTTCCTGCAGGGTCTCGGAGAGCCACGAGGAGCTGCTGATCACTCCCACGCCGTGCCATGCCAAGACAAACGTCATGTTCCTCAAGACCCACAAGACGGCCAGCAGCACCATGCTCAACATCATGTTCAGGTTTGCAGAGAGGTACAACCTCACCGTGGCCCTCCCTGCGGACCAGCTCTACCACCTGGGATACCCGAGGACTTTCCGGGCCCACTTTGTGGAGGGCTTTGAGGCCATCGGTCAGAATTACAACATCATGTGCAACCACCTGCGGTTTAACCTCTCGGAGGTAAGAAAGAGCCATGACACCTGCAGAGAAGCCTGGCTGGGACAGCTGGACTAACCTCTTCTTCCTCCCACAAATAGGTGCAAAAGGTGATGGCAGCCAACACCTTCTACTTCTCCATCCTGAGGAACCCCATTCCTCTGCTGGAGTCCTCCTACACCTACTATAAGCACACTGCTCCTGCCTTCAAGAACTCCAAGGATGTGAACGAGTTCCTGGCATCACCCGCAAAGTATTACCACCCAGCAGATTACAGGCAAAACATCTACGCCAGGAATATAATGTGGTTTGACTTTGGCTACGATAACAATGCAGAGGATGACGCAGAGTACACCCAGGCCGTCCTGGAAGAGATTGAGAAGAACTTCCACCTCATCTTGATAGCAGACTACTTTGATGAGTCCATGATCCTCTTGAAGCATGCTTTGTGCTGGGATCTGGATGATGTGATTTACTTCAAGCTCAATTCCAGAAGCCACGACACTGTCCAGACGCTGACTCCGGAAAGCGAGGAGCGGATAAAAACATGGTGTTCGCTTGACTGGAAGCTCTACCTGCACTTCAACCAGAGCTTCTGGAGGAGAATTGAGGAGACCATAGGGCTCGAGGTGCTGGAGAAGGAGGTGGATCACCTGCGCACCAGACAGAAGGAGCTCATGGAGACTTGTCTCTCAGAGCAGGAGGCGGTGGGGAAGGGTCATATCAGGAGCAAAGGTCTCCTGCCTTTCCAGTCAGGGACTGCAAATATCCTGGGGTACAACCTCAAACAAGACTTGGACAACAGGACTCTGAGAACCTGTCAGAAAATGGTCATGCCAGAGCTCCAGTACATGGCCTACCTTTATTCTGTCCAACACCCGCACAAGAAAAGGAAAGACGTGGGATTGCCATTGCTGTGGACCAGCCCCCAAGAGAAGCAGCAGCACTCAATGCCCAACTAGGACATGTGGCAACGCACTTTGGCTTCCCACCGCTTTGCATCACCCCATGTCTGACACATAACTGACCCACAGGACTCTTGTGCATGAGGGGGAGGCAGTGGGGGCTTTGTTCGGGGTCACCAAATTGGTGTTTGGTTCCTTTTCGGGGACCTTGAGCCAAAGGCTTTGTGTTGGCTGGATCCAGGGGGGTCCTTCCTGCCTGCTCCCAGCTGGAGAGAGCCAGGGTGGCTGCAGCTGCTGCAGACATTCCAGCCTCTTAATCATTAACCATGAGCGTGATCATTTGCCTTCATTTGATTTTATTTGATATCCATCGTTACATCCAGTCTGGTCACAGCTCACTGGAGCAAGTCCTGATTTGGGGGGGTTAGGGGACGGGGAGGGAAATGAGGGGAGTGTGATGAGGGGATGCCGTGCTCGAAGGAGCAGGACAGATGGTGGGTGTCCCATCCAGCAGCATCCACACTCAGTGAGGACTAACCACCACATGCTGCTGTGGCTGCCTTTGGGATGGGAGTCCCGAGCATCCTGTCCAAAGCCAGGCAGGCTGGCTGCCTTGCCCAATGGCATGTAAGCTGTGCCTCTCACGTGTGTCATGAGGCGTGGGGCCTCTGTCCCATGTGGGACAGGTTGGTGCTCCCCTGGGAGGAGGTTTGGTGGTTTTGCCCCTCGCTCTCGGGCAAGGGTCCCTGGGCATGGATGTTCCCTTGAGCTCAGCATCCCTTATCAGCAGAGACTTTTTTGGGGTTCCCTTTGCTGTGTTGGCCAAACTCTCCAGCACGGATTGGGAGGGGATGGAGTGAGGCCCAGCTTTGGGCACACCGGTGCCATCCAGGTCTGCGCTGCTGCCCTGACCAGCACGAGCAGGTGAGCTGCTGGCTCAGCTTTAAAACATATCGCACTGCTGGCACTGACAGATGTGTTGGGAACTGGTGACAAGCAGGGACACCAAATCCATTGGGTTTGGTGCTGCCATCGTCACAAACCTTCCTGGCACTGCCAAGCAGGGGTTGAGGAGGATGGGTCTGGGGTCACTTGGCTGGCCGTGCTGGTGAAGCTGTGAGGCAGCAGCTCCAGCCAGGATGCTGTCAGGGGGAGAGAGGTGAGAACCAGAGCCAGGATTTTCCTCAGCTGTGTTTAGCAGCTGAGGAAGGAGTTAACCAGCCCAGGTGTCCAGTGGGAACAACCCCGATTAACAACACTTTTCATGGTTCCCTGCTGCAGGAATCATCACTAAAATTAACCCAGGGCTTGGGAGGCATTTGTAGCAGCCAGGCGGAGCTGCTGGAGCCACACGTGGTCACCCTGGGCCATCCCAGGGGCCTTTCCCAGGTGGTTCTGTAGCCTCCACCTCAGTTTTCCCCTTGGAACTTCTGACTCGTGACTTGCCATGTGAGTTTTGTCCAGCCCTTTTAGCTAAACTGATGACAGAATTGGAATATAGGTATACAGATAGTTTCTAGGTAGCTGATCTGTGTGCAGGTGGGGATCCTGATAGGGCTGGGGATCCTGGAAATGCTGGGGGTTCTGCAATGACTGGGGATCTGGGGAAGGTTGGGGTCCTGGGAGGGCTGGGAGTCCATGGAAATGCTGGGGGTCCTGGGAAGGCTGGGAGTCCATGGAAATGCTGGGAGTCCTGGGAAGGCTGGGAGTCCATGGAAATGCTGGGGGTCCTGGGAGGGCTGGGACCCTCTGGACCACAGCCCCCAGACCGGAGAGCTCACGGCAGGGTGGACCGTGGTGACCATGGGCGGGAGCACCCGGACAGGGAAGTCTAGGCTCTCCCAGCCTGCAGGAGGAGGGAAACTGAGGCAGGAGATGCCACCCCCACCGCATGGATTCCTTGCTTCCCCTGCCGGGGGTCGGAGAAGGTGGCTCGCAGCCGCGGCGCTGCCCGGGCCACAGGAGCGCCTTTGTGCCACGGGCGCGGCCCCGGCGGCGCCACTGCTGACTCAGCGATCCTCGCCGGCACCGCCGCCGTGGGAGCCCCGTGACCCACGGGAGGGGGGACCCTGCGAGGGGACGGGGCGAGAGCGGAGCGGTGAGGCGACAGCTCTGCGGAAAGCCGGCCACGGCCACAGCCGGCGTTCCCCCGTGCTGGGGCCGAGGGATAGAGGGGACAGTCCCGCCGAGCAGGAGCCGGTGAGTGCCTTCGTTTTCCCGGGGAGGTCTTGAATCAGCAAAAGCTCCTGATGGAACCACGGGTGAAAGTGGGTCATGGCTGCTCCAGCTGAGCCTGAAGGGGATGTCCATCTCCTTCTGTGCTGATAATCTCGGGGGAAATGTGGGGTCATGTAAGCTGGGGACAGCTGACCGTGGTGTCACTGCTGTCCCCAAAGGAAAGGCATTTGGGGACGTCTCTCACCCACTGCCACAGGGGCAGCCTGGCTGGGGGCCCCACTGTCCGTGCTGTGCACTTCGGGTTCCCCGCAGAGAGGAGGGGGAACAAGAGGCCAGCTTGTCCCGTGCACTGGAGGCACCAGAGGCACAGGACTAAACACTCCCCAAGCCTCTCACGGTGAGCCTGGGCTGCTCGGGGGGTCTCGTCTGTGTGCTCTTTCCTCCCCACTCCAGCTGGAAGAGAGCATGGAGCTGCAGGTCTCACCCTGCCCTTTGCTCACCGGCCTTGATTTTCCAGAAGAGCATCTTAAAGATCAAATCCATTTTATTTCACTTTGTTTTGGGGTCCCCAAGTCAGCCCCCTCACTGGTACCCTACATCCCGGCCCACCTCTGAGCTGTGGTGACTTGCCAGGGCACATTCAGCCCCCCTCCACCCCAGCTCCTGCTCCTGGGGCTTACCCAGACCCAAGCCCACCCAGTGAAACCCCAAACCCTTCCAAAGGCAGCCCAGCAGCCCTGGCCATGCCCAGCAGCCAGTCCCCTCACCTTCCTGAACTCACCAGATCCTTCTGCCGCAGCTGCCATGGGTTCCCGGCACTTCCCCGCTCGGACCGTGCTCTTCGAGAAGGAATCCAATGGTGTCACATACCGTGTGCCCGCCCTGCTCTACCTGCCCTGCGTGGCCAAGCTGCTGGCGTTTGCCGAGGAGCGGCTCAGCGCCGACGATGCCCACGCCAACCTGCTGGTGCTGCGCCGGGGCACCATCTACGGCAGCTACGTGGAGGTGGGACAGGGGGACACCCAGTGTGGGGGACACCCCGGGCTGGGGACAGAGCAGGGGCTGCCCTCATCGCTGTGTGTGGCACAGCCAAGCTCCTGGAGGCAGCCACACGGGGAGGGGAGGCTGGGATGGGTGAAGTGAATCAGTCATGGGTTGGTTCAGGCTGCAAGGGACCTCAAGGGCCATCTCCTTCCTTGGCAGGAGCACCTTCCACTAGACTAGGCTGCTCCAAGCGCTGTCCAGCCCAGCTGGGAACACTTCCAGGGATGGGGCAGCCACAGCTGCTCTGGGCAAAAAAGTTGGATGGTTCTTCTCCCTCTCATCCCTCTCCATCCTTTCCCCCTGCTCCTCCTCCCTGGGCAGTGGGAAGACATGCGTGTGCTGGAGACGGCAACGCTGCAGCACCATCGGTCAATGAACCCTTGCCCGCTCTACGATGAGTTCACGGGCACCCTCTTCCTCTTCTTCATCACGGTGCTGGGCAGGACGCCTGAAGCATACCAGATTGTCACTGGCCAAAATGTCACCCGCCTCTGCTGTGTCACCAGCGCTGATCAGGGCCTGAGCTGGAGCACGGCCACGGATCTGACGCAGCAGGTCATTGGCGCGACCATCAAAGGTACGCAGCCGGGGTGGGGTGAGGAGAGGGGAGAGCAGCCAGCAAGGAGTTGGGGGCAGTGGGTTTTGGCCTTCTGGAGCCACTAGTGGCATCACTGGGTGTGACCTTGAGGTAGGAAGCCCACAAGCTTCGAAAAGGATGGAAGGGGACCTCAAGCAGAGGGGAGAGGGATGGAGGGAATATCCATATCGCTTACTGGGAGTGGGGAGAAGATGGAGAGGCCCCACAGCCATGGGTAGGACCATGTGTGAGGACAAACAGGCAGCACTGGGCTCTGTTGCCCTCCCACCCCCACTTGGCTTGGCTGGGAGGAAGCCCTGGGGACCCTCCCACACTGGGCATGGCAGGGCACCATGGTGGTCACTCTTTAGCCCATCCCACCTTCACCCCATCCCCTCTCCGTTCCCCAGACTGGGCGACGTTTGCGCTGGGCCCTGGGCACGGGATCCAGCTGCGCTCCGGCCGGCTGCTGGTGCCAGCCTACAGTTACCACATCGACTGCAAGGAGTGCTTTGGGCAGCTCTGCAAGACCACCCCGCACTCCTTCGCCTTCTACAGCGACGACCACGGCCGCGGCTGGCGCTTCGGGGAGTTCATCCCCAACCTGCAGACGGGCGAGTGCCAGCTGGTCTCGGTGGACGAGGAGGATGGATCCAATGTGCTCTACTGCAATGCCCGCAGCCCCTTGGGCTTCAGGGTCCAGGCGCTCAGCACGGACGATGGGGCTGTCTTCCACGGGGGGCAGCTGGTCCAGCGGCTGGTCGAGCCTCCCCACGGCTGTCACGGCAGCGTCATCGGCTTCCCCGCACCACTGGTGTATGTCCCCAGCACCTCCCGGGACACCGTGATGTCCCTCCGGGGCTCAGGTCGCCAGCTGCTCCCTGGGGTGCTCCGGGGGCTTCGGCCCACCCGCCAGGCAGGAGGTGCTGAGCTGCTCACCGGCAACCACCGCGAGCCAGCTGAGCCCGATGAGGATTGTGCTACCCCAGGGCATCATGATGGTGCCCACAGTGCCACCTTGGACCAGAGGGACTCTGCAGCAGCCCCCAACCCCACTCCCTTCTTCCAAGCACCAACGTGGATCCTCTACTCGCACCCCACCAGCTCCATGTCGCGGGTCAACATGGGGATTCACCTGAGCACCTTCCCCAGGGACGCTGAGAGCTGGACAGAGCCCTGGGTCATCTACGAGGGCCCGAGCGCTTACTCGGACCTGGCTTACATGGAGCTGCCCTACAGGGACGCGCCGGTGGCCGGCGGCACGGCCATCACCTTTGCCTGCCTCTACGAGAACGGGCTGAGGTCGCCCTACGAGCAGATCTCCTTCAGCATGTTCACGCTGCATGATGTGCTCCAGAACATTCCCCTGACAGCCTCCGCTCCCCGGCGGGGCCGCGGCCCCACGCACCACAGGGGGAAGAGGAGGAGAAGGAGCTGCTTTGTCTCCTAGGGCCCCCCAGGTCAGCTGCCCCCATCCCCCCAGTGCTGGATCCTGGGGCATCAACCCTAGCCTGGGTCCTGCCACCGTCCAGCACAGCCACATCACACAGAGGCGTGCTACTGTCCCCAAACTGGGTCTTATCTCATTTTTATTGCTATTTTTAAAATTATATATTGGTTGGGTGGGGAGGCTTTTGCCCCCAGCCCAGCCCCAGGCTCCTCTCCAACTGAGAGCCACCTCTGGAAGCAGACACTGGAGAGCAGCAGCAGCGCAGGGGGGGCAGCCAGGGGTGCCCTGTGCCATCCCTGTGTGCCAGGGGGACATGATGCTCCAGCCGTGACATACCTGGTGCCATCCCCCTGCTCTGAGGGTTTTCCTCCCTTTGTTATAAATCGTTACGCTATATAAATATGTTGTATAATGTTAAATTCTTTCTTTTTCATGAAAAGGCTTTTTCTCAATGGTCTCTCTGAAGTCACTGTGAGGGTTTGGGCTGGGGCAGAGTTCCATTCCTTCATCATAGCTGGGATGGGGCTGGGTTTTATATTTGGGCTGATGATAAAGAGATGTTTGTGTTGCATTACATGTCTGTCTGGGGTTTTAGTTCTCTCTCTTTGTTAATTTCCTTTTCATTACAATTTATCATTATTATTTCATTTATTAAACTGTTCTTACATCAACCCAGGAGTCGTCTCCCTTTTACCCCTGCGATTCTCTCCCCATCCCATGGGGAGTTACTGCCCAGTTACTGTTTAATCAGGCCAGGGCCTCTGTTTTTTAATGTGCCACAGCCATCACTGCTCCCCTCTGTCAGCCTGGGGACAAACCCCCTCCCAGCACGGGCAGGCTCAAGCCCACACTGGGTCCTGTAAAGGTTATGGGGAGAGCACAGAACGAGCAGCAGCTGCCCCTGACACTTGTGTGTGGGTGAACTTTGGGGGGCTACACCTCAATTCCAGCTCTGCCTCCCTCAGCATCACTGCATCCAAGTGCCCCAGCTCGGCTTCTCCTTCACTTCTCCTGCCCTGTGCCTCTCAACTGCCCCAAATACGAACTGATTTACCAAAGTTAGTGTTCAGCTCTTCTGTCTGTGACACCACCGTGTCTCATTTTGCACCGAGGTGGGTGGAGGCTGACAAGTGACAGACAACGCAGAGAAGAGAAATTTCGAGTTCCCTTGAGCTGTAAAATAGAACTTAAAGACTAACTAGCAGATTAGATAAAAGGGTGTGAAAGTGGAACCAGTGGAGAAACAGGTAATGAGGATCATAGTGACTTTCGTGGCAAAGTTATGTAAGAAGGAACAGCAGCTCATGCCTGGAAAGAAGTTCGAGGCAAGGTCACAATATTGGGACTCTCAGTGAGTACAACCACCAGACCTCTTTAGACAACCTTCTAGCACCCAAAAAGGACTTCCAGGAAGGGGTGGAAGCACGTAAATTAATCCTAGGAAGTGATATTTATATATTAGCTAGGAAGTCCCTTGTAATGAATGTGTCTGATGATGGTGGAACAAGCACCCTGTTGTGAAATTTCACAGTAGGCATTCAATTACAGGAAAAATCTTCCAAGTGCGTCCAGCGCTGTAATAAAAAATGTCTGCTTTCTAACGCTTCAAGTTGTGTTAGCAGATTTGTTCTCTGGCTCATGTCAGTATCGCAAGGAGTGGCTGAGGCAGCTGCTGGGCTCATGCCGGGGGGCTGGAAGGCAGGTCCTCACCTCCATCCATGCAGATCCCCTCCGGGCCGGGGGATCTGCACAGGAGCAGCCCTTGGCACATCAGCCCCACATGCTGCCTCAACTCCGGGGGGGGTCTGTCCCCCACGGGGGCTCAGTCCATCCCACATGGGGCTCTGTGTCCCTCCATGGCGTGTGCCAGCAGCCAAGTGACACCTGGGGTGACACCTGGGGTGACACCTGCTCTGAGCAGCAGCCTCTTAGCACCACCGCTGTGCTCTACTTGCCGTCACAGAAGCCACAGAGGCAGCCGAGGCAGCCATTGAGGATCTGGAGCAAGGCCAGCACCATCTCGGCCGCACTGATGAGCAGCAGGAGGGAGAACAGGACGACGTGCCAGGTCACGATTCCCACTGGCTCCAGGCAGATGCTCCAGGTTCTCCGATTGTACAGATAGTTCTCGGCCCTGTGTGACAGATGGGGAGAAGGGGCAGGATGCTGCCTGCAGCAGGTCCAGAATCCCATTGCTTTCTACCTGCAGGGTGCCCCAGACACCCCATCCTTCATGCCGGGGATGAGCAGGGCCAGGGGGAGGTGATGGAGATGGAAAGGACCATGTAAAAACCCACGGAAGGTGAGGACTTCTTGAGCTACCAGAGTCTTGCATCAATCACCACCAGCAAGCGCCCGCCCATCCTACCACCTAAATTAATCCACTTAATTAGCAATAAATTGATGAGGCAGCACTGATCACCCAGTCCCTCACCTGGCACCAGGCCCCTGGTCGATGGCATCCAGGAAAGGGTAGCCCCAGAGGGCTCCGCGGCGGAGGCCGAGCTCGGTGCTGTTGTAGAGGCAGAGGGGGCCATTGCCCAGCCCCACCCCGGAGAGCACGAAGCAGGAGGCAGCGCCCAGCAGCGCCAGCTTGGACAGCACCACGGAGAGGAACGCCTGTGGGAGCACCCCAGGGGACACGGGAGGTCAGGGGGGACCCAAAATGCAGCTCTGGGTTGTCAGCAGAGGTTGGGAATAGGGAGAACTCCCCTCCCCTCCCGGCTGAGGCTGAGGATGGAGCCGCCGCTGGGCTGGGCAGAAGTGGGCAGGGAATGGAGGCGGCAGGGAGGGCCAGTGACCTGCAGAGCCCATCCCAGCCCTGTCCCTCTGGGGAGGTGGCACCTCGCCACGGCCGTCACAGGGCCTTTAGAGAGGGACACCCGCCAGGACCTGCCGAGGGAGAGGGGCCCGCACCGCATCCCCCATGGGACCGTGAGAGAGCAGCCTGTGACCCGGCACAGCCCGCGGGGACCCTGTCACCATCCCCCCCGGGGCCATGGCGGGGGATCCCTGCCGTGCCCCGGCGCAGGGCCATGGCGGGGGTGGCACGGCAGAGGTGGCACACGGTCCCATCCCCCCCGCGCCGCCGGCCCCGCTCCGGCCCGGGGCCTGGCGCTGCCTTACGTGGTGCCGTCTGCCGCAGTCGGAGCAGCCGCGGCACCGCCAGCCCAGCGCCGTGACATGAGCCGCCGCCAGCAGCACCTGGGGACGGGAAAACACCGCTGGGGCACAAACGGGGGCCACCGGCCCCGCTCCGTCCCTCCGGCCCTGCCCCCGCGGGACTCACGGCGATGCCGCCTCCCCACACTCCGGGCACGGCCTTGGCGTGGCTGCCGATGCGCCCCTCCCGCAGGTACCGGGATGCTCCGCCGGGAAACAGCAGCAGGATGCCGGCGGCCACCGACAGCGTGCCCAGCACCAGCAGGCAGGGCCCCACGATCCGGCTGCACCGCCCCACGCACATGGCTGTCCTGCACGGCACGGGGAGCAAGAGGAGGAGAGGAAAGATTCAGCCCCGCGGTGCCCCAGGGCTTCCCCACCCCGAGCCCATCTCACGGCTGTGCTGGACTGGAGCTGCTGCTTTGTGCTTTAGGCACTGCTCCTACTTGGAGGCAATTTCCAATAGAAATCTGAATATTTCTTTTTCAAATGGGCAATGGAGTTCCCACACCAAGCCCAGAGACCTGTGTGACCACAGGGCTGGCTCCTCCAAAATGTGTCCCTGCTCATGGCGGGGGTTGGAATGAGGTCTTTAAGGTCCCTTCTGACCCAAACCGGTCTGTGGTTCTATGAAAATGTTACTGCAGGGAGCCAATCATCCACCATGTCTCAGTTTGGCTTTCTGTGTTCACAACAGCCAGGGGGGAGCCAGGAAAGAGGCAAAATCCTTGGACAAGGGCTTGGGAAAGCACATCAGTCCCCAGTCAAATCCAAAAGCAATTCCATCCCTGTCTCACACTAGTCCTACCACAGGTCTGCATATGCTGAAGCCAATTAAATTTAATTAAGAAAGCACCTATCCTCCAGTTCCACTGGCAACTTATTAAGTTATGAGTTTTCCTAGATTGCACCTTCCCATCTCCAGGTGACACCTTGTCCAAAGTTGCCTCTCTTCTGTACCTACAAGACTGTCACCTTGTACAGGTTGTCCATTGGTCACTCTGGGGCTGCTGAAAACAGCGTGGTTTGCTGCTGTCCTGGCTCCCAGGTGCTTTCTACACTGAGTTCTTTTTGCTCCAAGCTGGGCTTTATGCATTTTCCCCTTTCCTGGTGGACTGTGACCCATTTTGCACAAGTTCCCCAGCTCGAGCTTCTTCTCACAACGGGTGATTTTTTTCATGCTCGCTCTGGTTTGCAAAGCAGAAGCGGCTGTGGCACCACGGCTGCTGTTTCCGTGGTTGTTTCCGTGGGAAGAGCTGCCTCAGCCCCCTCGTGTGGGGCCTCAGCACCGCAGCTGGGGCAGAGCGTCCAGCCCTGGCACTGCCCCAGGGGCTCGGGGGCAGCAGTCCAGCGGGGGCTGCTCTGGACCAGCCACACCAGTCCCAGCAGGACACTGGGGAGGGCTGAGTGGGGAACAGGGCTGTGGTACCTGTGTGGAGAGGAGGAATCGAGTCTGAGGTGGACCATCAGCTCCACCCATCCTGGAATTCCGCCTCTCTTGATTTCCATCCTCCCTGAGTTGTTTACAGGGAATTCAGGGCCTCTTGCCCTCTGTGAGGGATTGTGTGCAGCTGTCTCCCCCCACAGCCGTGAGTTTCCAGTGCTGAGTCCCAGCTCCCCACCACAGAGGAGCTCTGGAACAGCTCCTCTGAGCTCCCAGCCTGGCCTCTCACCAGCCAGAGCCTTTCTGCACCTCTCCCCTCAACCTCTCCAAGGACTCTCCTTCCCCTCCACTGCTGCTGGGAAGGTCTCCTTCCCCTGGAAGCTCCCATGGTGTGCCATCCCCTCAAAACAGCGAGCAGCTCCTCAGGAGATGCAGACAAACCCCTGTGCAGGGGGTCCAGTCTCCATCAGGACCCCTCAAAGCAGGGCTGCATTCTGCCAGCACATCTCCATGGCCAAAAGCACAGAGACTCCAGCAAAGCCTGGGAATTTGTCCTCCCCACTTCCCAGCCTACCTGGCAGTGATGCCACGCAGAGCCAGCAGTGTCCACCCCTCGGATGAGCCCTGTCCTGGAGGGACACCCATGGGTGACTATTTATGACGCCCCAGCGTGTGCTCCCCTCCTCCGCCCCACGGGCCGCCCACCACATCCTCATCCTCATCCTCCGTCCCTCGCACATCCAAAGGAAGGATGACTGGCTGGATGAGCCAGCCCCTGCCAACGCTGAGGCTGTGCTTCTGCCTTGCTCTTCCCCATTTTGGAATTTACGCTGGCAGAGTTCACCAAAACAGGCACGGATTCATATTTTAAGGCTTCTGCCACATCTGCACTAAAGGCCTCACCAGTGCCCGAGTAGGGAACACCATTGCTCCTGGAACAACCTGGGGTGACAGTGTTGAGATAACACTTTCCTTTCTCAGTAATACTTCAATGAAACTTCAGAATAAACATTCCCATGTTTATGAGGCTGGTTCCTACTTCCTGCCCTTTGCTTCCTCACAGGTGTCCCAACTGCTCCTCAGGTCTTGAGTGTATCCCCATTACGTGTCTATCCTGTGCCTTGGTAATAAAATTGAAAGAGAAAGGTTATTGCTGGATATCTTATCACTGAATAACAGTAATCTTAATTACTGTTAGTCATCAGACATCTGCAGTTCTTACCTGCCATGGCTGGCAGATAAGGTGCAATAAGCAAACTCCATTTCTCACAGACAAGGTCAGGAACAGGATCAGGAGAACATGAATGAGTTCTGTGTCCGAGAACAGGAGTCAGGGAAACTTTAGCGCCAAAAAATGGCAAAAATGGGGCAGTTTTGTTGGCAGATGAGTTGCAGGAGGCACGAGCAAAGAGAAGGATGGCTCGTGGGCTGCGCAGGCAGAAGGAAGAACCTTCTGAAACACGAGTTTTGAGAAGGTTCCAATTCCTCCTGTGTTCATCATGAGGACCTGAGGCTTGGGATGAGGCTCCCCGTCTGCCACAGCCACGAGGCCATCTCAGTGCCCTGGGACAGCAGTGCCCTGGCAGGGGAAGCACAGGCAGCATTCCGAGTGCCTTTTGGGGCACTCCCCAGCTCGCTGTCCCCAGGGTGACCCACACAGGTGACATGTGCTGACATTGGCTTTTCCTGCTTTCCAATCAATGAGTACGGGACTGTCAAGGGGATAAATCCTGTCCAAGACAGGAAGAAACAGAAGATGGAGTTGGAGCCCACCAAGAGCCACATGGGAAAAGATGAATGGGTGAGGCTGAGTTACAGCAGGCAATTCCATTCCTCTAGGAAAAATAAGATGAGGAGCAGACTATCTGACAGATCCTCTGAAAGGAAAATCAGAGTTAGCACCAGGGCAGAAATTCCCGTTTTAGTCACAGAATCTCAGAATAGTCCCAGTGGGAAGGGACCCAGCAGGATCACCAAGTCCAACTCTGAAGTGAAGAGTCCATGCAGGGACTGAACCTGTGAGCTTGGCATCATTAGCACTGTGCTCAAGCACCTCAGTTCATCTCAGGGTATTTCATCCTTAAATAAGACAAATCAGTCTCCAAAATGAAGACAAAAACGACACACACAGGATAAGCACAGTCCAGTTTCTCCTTCCTTTCCATTTTTACTTAGAAAGAGGGGAACCCGTTCTTCACTCTGCTGGAAGAAAATGTTTTGCAACCTCATCTTGTGCCCTTCCTACGTCACAGCAATCTGAGGTTCCCACCACACACATGATCTGCTCCATCATCTCCCACAGAAAACCCCACGCCAGGAAGTGTGAAGCGTCAGGGTGACACTCTTTTTCCTGGATCGTTGATTTTCTTCTCCTGAGAGTAATCATAATAATGCAAGGCTGATTTTAGACCTGCACGTGAGGGGCTGTGCGCCTGCCTTTCTCACACCAGAGTTCAACTGTGAAAGTATCAGCACAGCAATTACGCGCAAGGAACTTTCGGTAAGTCCTGGTGCAGCCAAACGTGGTTTGGCTCCTACGTGAGGCAATTCCAGCTTGGCAAGGTCCTCCTGCTGATTCCTCACTTCCCTGCTCCCCTGCCCTTTGCCTTCCCCAGACTCCTTTGGGGAATTTCCCGGATTCCATGGAAATTCCATGGCAGGCTGGGTTTCAAGGGTGGTTTGGCTTCAAGGAGAACCAGACTGAGTTCAGTTTGGTGAGAAGGAACTGTTCTGTGCCAAATCAGCCTCCACCACTGTCCTGGATGGAAGATTTTCAGCACAGCTCTGGTCTCTCCCACTCCTCTCTGCAAATCTGTAAATCTATTTCTGCCACTACTCAGCCAACTTCTCCAAAATGCCCTTAGAGAAGCCCTGCAGGGCATTTGTGGCTAGAACTGACAGGAAACACCAACACGATTCTGGACAATATTCACTATAGAGCTCACAAATGTCACCTGAATTTATAGTTCAGATAAACCAACCCCACAAAAAATTCCAAGTTTGCAGGAAGGCAAAATAATTAAACCCAAGAGGTATTTCGAGTCTGAGGTATCCCTGTAGTTCCTTGACCTGCAGACTGATGAAAAAAGATTTCTGACTCAGTTGGAACTGGAAATATTTTCCTAAGCTGTGTGGACAGTTCAGGGTTTTGCAGCTTCAAGTCTGTGGCAGGGGCAGAGGTCACTGTTTCAGTGGAGACCTACCTAGAGCCACGAACACAAGGATGACCCAAAATTGATTTCTTTATTTCTGTTTCTCCACTGCACCTGCCAAGTCCTTGTCCAGAAGGGCCTCTGCTCCTCAGCATTTCACATGAGGCCGTGACAGGAATGTCCCAAGGAGCCCAAAGACAACTGCAGAAGTCAGAGGCTCTGCCTTCACAGCAACTGTACCAAGACACTGACAGCTCAGAATAGAAAACCCCACTTTCTCTGCTCTTTCTTTGGGAATGATGGAAAATAATAAATCCTTATTAGTTTCCATATGGGTATTTTTCCTGTCAAGGTCCTGAAAGTTTGCCTCACTTCAGGATTTTGTATCCTCTAGAGTAGCCTGAAGATTTCTTGGGTGAAACACACAGCACTGTCATCAACAGTTCCCTATCCTTCTACCCCAGTGTCGTGGGTTTGACCCTGGCTAAATGCCAGGCACCTACAACGTTTGCTTTCTGTGCTCTCTCCTGCTGCAGCTATGCAGAGGAGAGGAAAAACTAACACAAAATACTGGACTTATGAGTTGAGATAAGATCACTGATAAGGGCCGCACAAGATTCAGGGCAAGAGCAGGCGGGAAACTTAAAGTTGCAAAAAAAGTGATTTATTAATCTAACAGAGTCAGAGGATAAATTGGAGATAAAAATAAGGTCTTAAGACACCATTTCTTCACTCACCCCTCTTTTCCCTCTTAAGGCACCGCTTCTCAGCTCACCCCCTCCCTCCTTTCTAACTAACTAACAACTCCCAGGCAGGGGCAGGGTGTGGGGTTTTTCTTAGGTCAGTCCATCGCAATTCTTCTACTGCAGACACTGTTTCTCTATTTGCCCTCTCTCTCTATT